>VDFB02121057.1:0-149735 GCA_007258455.2 Sequoia sempervirens
AAATTGAAAAATTAAATGAACCCGTTCGTTGGGTACCCATCGATTCGAGGCGTTCTGAAGAAAATTTGCTTCTGGGTACTGAATATTTGTGATGATGAATGGATTTCCAAGTCTTATGAGCTTCGCCGACACTTTTTCAGTGAAGAATTTGATCAGTGCTCGAATGGTGAATTTTCCTAAGGGAAAATTTTAAATTTTCTAAGGCAAATTTGAATAAAATGAGTTTTCAAGATGAATTTTCTTCGAATGATGAATCTGAAGGGAGTTGCCTAGATAAGTTTGTTTAAATTCTTCGAAGATGAATTTTCCAGAGCAGATGATGAAGTTAAAAAGTTCGAATTCAAGTGACAGAGCTCCGGCTGGTGAGTTAAAAGAAGATGAATTAAATCAAATTTTCGAAAGCAAAATCTAAAACGCCAGTCAAAGTCAAGTTTCTAGAAGAATAATATTCCCGACGACTGGAGACAAGTGTCAGAAGAATCAGAGAGGGAAAATTCGAATTCTTGAAGTGGAGTAATGGAGTTTAATGGCACTGGCTAAAAATAACGTCTTCTAGAATTTGAATTCTAGCTATAAAATGGAGAAGTTTTTCACTCACTTTCACAGCTGGAAAGCGAATTTGCTCTGAGAGTGGTACGCCTTGAGTTGCTGAGAGGTATTTTGCTGAAGCTTGAGTTTGCTGAGAGTTAAAGAAGACGCCTTAAGTGTTGAAGAGAAGGTACGCCATTGTCAAGTGGAAAAGTGTTTGCTGCAATTTGAAGTTGCTTGAAAGGTACGGCTTTGAGCCTAAAATTTGATTTTCTTGAATTATAGTAAGAGGTGCGCCATTGCTTGAGAAGTACGGCCTTGTTAAGCTGAGGTCTGAAATCTAATTTGTTTAGTTGAGAAAAGCACGAACTTGCTAGTGTAAGATTGCTGTTTGAAGTACGAAGTGGTTGAGGTTCAGTTTGCTGATTGCTGGTTGAAGTAAAATCATCGGAGTTCACTTAGAAATCTGTTCTAAGTGTCGGAATTTGAACTTATTCAAGAGAAGAAGCTGAGGTTTGCAAACGTGAAAGATATTGCAGCTTCTAGAATTCAACTGCAGCCCCTATATCCTGCCTTATTTTATTTAAATCTGATTGCTGATGAAACGTTTGTTATGTTGCAGATGGCTGAAGCGAGGACAACCGGAAGGGACAATGGTGCCTCAAGACAAGCTACGATCAAGAAGCTGAGCAAAACGTTCATGCCGGAGTCAAAGTTCATTTCAAAGTTGGGCAAGTTGACGGACACAAACCCGGGCTCTGTCAACCTAGAAACATTCAAGAATAGGCTGTTTGGGATTGGAAGTCATCGGGCTTCGGTCACTTCGCACAACATCGTCCGAAGTGGACTATATGCAACTGCTGGTTTCCCGCCAGCTATTCAGTGTTCGGAGTTGATTATGGAGTGCGCCAACTGTTACGAGAAAGAACACCGGTCGATCACGTCACCAGATGGCCAGGTACTTGCCAATCTCACTCCGGCAGCCATTGGTGAAGCTTTTGGGATCCCGGTGCATAGAAACATGATCTACAAGTCCAGGGAGCGAGCAGAGCGTATGTATGCTTCTGCCTTTGAACGATGCATGGACACTATTAACACTCACTGGATGAGCACTCCGAGGCCGTCTCGTACGAAGCTGCCAAAGCAGATCATAGCAGAGGACTTGAAACAAGAATATTGTGATCTCATCATGTTGCTGAGCAGGGTTGGTGGTTGCCCTCAGTCTTATATTTTTGAGCCGTGGATGTTTTATTATATCAACCTGGTGTTAGAAGGAAAGGATTATGTCAATTGGGCTGAGATGATCAGCGATAACATACATGAGCAGCTCCTGAGTTTGCGGAGGACAAAGACATTTTACATGAGTTCCTATCTCATTTACATGTTGGCACGGATGACGAGGTACAGGGGGATTTCTTACAAGGAACCCATTGGTTGTGGCTCCCACCAGTTCAAAATCCATGAGGCGTGTACGCAGTTGCACCTTTCGAGCACAACCCATTACAAGCCGCATCAACGATTCATTATCCACCATGTACATCACGCAGGCTGCTTCGTGAGAGGTTACAAAGGCGTGATTCTCTAGAAATGCCCGTGAGCCACTCGAAAGGTATTGGTGCCGGTTTATACAGTCAAAAGATTTTCACATTAGGTTGCAAGGATTTTCCATACCCCTATAGGCCGCCTAAGTACCCAACGCATAAAAATAATAATGCTAGAGATAGCTGGGGACAGCCACGGGCTTTTGACAAACTTAAGAAAAAGAAGAAAGGAGGGATAGAGTTTCCGGCCAGGATGGGAAACCGACTTTCAGGTTTGTCCCTTCTCGACATGCATGTAGAAGCTTCAAAGTGAGCCAATTCTATCATTTTTCATATCACACTAGTAGACAACACTATGACCCGCACCATAACATCAACTGGGTGTTGTCAGAGGAATTCAAACATAAGGCCACCATTGAGGATTATTGGGCTGATGCAGTTGATGAGATTGAAGTGAGAAAGAGGATGTTCTCTAGATTGCCGATTACTCTGATCAGGGAGTGTGAGGTAGTTCCGGTTCCGGACCAGGTCAATGAGGACATGGATGTTGTTCATCCAGACTATGCAGCTGTTCGGGACACTCCACTTCCGCCTATTGATTGGTCAGAGCCCGAGGTTGCTGATCTTGATACTCTCTCTATCCCGGTTATGACATTCACCAGGGCATGGGTCGATAGGCGAGTGAGCAGATTGAAAGGTAGGTCAATTGCTTTGACTTACAACTTGATGGGAGATCACAGGACGCCCACCACAGGAAGGAAGAAACAGATCACAAGAGGACCAGAGTCCAGAAAGAAAGAATTAGTTCAGCCAGAACCTCCACGAGTTACAGTGGCAGTACCTTTGGAGACACGCTCTCCAAGCATACAGGAGGTGTCTTTATTTGGTCGATCGAGGGTTACATTGAATCGCAAATCGGAGATGATGATATTCAGCCTCCACGCGAGGGGAGCTGACAATGTGAGTGCCAATGTACCTGTCAGGATCGATCAGCATGATGATGAGGGGACTATTACTGACCCTCAGTTTCAGCAGGAGTTAGAGGCGGCCATGAACGATGGCGAAGATGATGATATAGTGTCGGGTGACACTCAGCCACTTGAGGACAATGAGCCTCGCCAGAATGAAGAAGAAGTTGAACAGGTTAGAGAAGTCGAGGCACGGGAGCAGCAGCCCTTCGATATACTGTATGAGGTGCCCGATTGGCTAAAGGATAGAATGCGAAGAAGCCCGAGTGAGGAGATTGATCCAGCAGTTGAGATGAAGAATTTTTGAACCGGATCAGCGCTCTTCCACCGAAGAAGAAGACAAGAAAGTTCTCGAAGATCTCCACCGATGAGGATGGCTCTCGCATTTTCACGCTAAGCTGTCCCACGAAATGAAAGTGTCAAATTTTAATGAAGCAGTCTCGAAAACTATGTGGTCACCACTCTTGACTTGGGACTTCCCACCGGCAATGCATTGTTGAGGAGGCAAGTGATAACCTCTTCCTGCCCTTAAGGATAGATTATTATTCAAGAAAGAAGGAAAGTACAAGAAGTTGAACCAGAACAACAAGGTGTTAGTTGGATATGTTCGCCAGCTGTCTCGCTTCGAAGTGGATGTCAAAGGATTGGAGCCTCCGCCAGATATTCCTAGAGAGTCGATCAACGGCTTAGTAGAATTGGGGAGGATGGCACAGGAGGCAGACAAATGGGTCACCGGGGTTCGTGCTGAGACAGAGAAATTTATGGAGGACCTTGCTTCTGCCTTTCAGCAGGCCTCTACTATTTTGGCACGGATGGATGCTGTGGATCATGCTTGGGGCGATGCCTCTATCTATCAGAGTAAGGTGATCCAGCGTCTTGAGGTGTTGAGGTATTGCAGTTGCTGATTGATGGAGGTGTCATTCAGGCGAATGACCGATATGATTTCTCTCGGTGGTATTCTTCTGCTATCACAGGGCGTGGCTTCTTCGATGCAGCACAGGCGGATTCAGCCAGGATTCACAAGGCTATGGCCAATATTATAGATGGAGTTCAGAACACCTTCGAGGCCATCTTCGCTAGGCGGCTGAGTCCAGAAGAGATAAGTTTTGATAATTTGAGGGGTTTGCTGGTTCCCTTCTTCGCAGATGTTAAGACCTTCGTACAAGATGACTTTGAAAATACTGCTACATTCTCCACTTTGATCCGGAACACGCAGGACTCATTGGCCGCTTGGAGAAAATCTTGTACGAGGCACGAGCACTCAGTTACAGTGTTAGAGTTTCAGTTAGATTGTGTTCCATCTATTTCAGTTGAGGAGGTTGAGGCCGTACTTAGCAGATTTGTTGAGTTGGCAGTCAGAGAGAAGGCTAATGGGAACACACTACTGGACGAGGATCTTCTAGAAGACTGAGCATTTATTACATTTGCTATTTTGGGAGTGAGTGGGAATCTTTGATTCATTTAATGTACCACTCCCTATTCTAGCAGTTTTTAGGGTTAGGGCTGAGGTGGCACGATTCTGGCCCCTCTATTGATTGTAACCCTAGCCGTCCTTTGGGACTTGGCTAGCTATAAAAGGGGGAGTCCCCCTCATTTGTAAGAGATCAGATTAGAAATCAGAATATTAGAAGATAGATCAGAGCTAGAGATTGTTGAGTAGAGCTAGATAGTGTAGAGCATTTTGCATAATTTGGAGAAGAAAGAAAGTTTTCCCTTTGAAAACTTTTGAAGAGACTGTTGTGTAACACATTTTGTGATAATAGATCTTTTCATTGATGATGGAATTTGTCTTGTCATGAAATGCTAGCAAGGTTTCTTCTTCCTTTCGTATCCAAGTAGATTAAATTCATGCAAGTAGCTTACTTTGGTGTGTGGTGTTTCATTGAGGTAGCTTCATTTTATTCCATACCACTAGCGGCTTGTTGATGATAAGTCTGCCTTGCGTGGTCAACTGGACATCATCTTGTGCTTGACTTCGGTTATGGCTTACATACTTATATGCGTTGTTCTGATGGTGTACGTATGTTAAACTGTAACTTGAATACCTTTCGCTATCCCCTTTGAAGATTGCACCAATTTTGCTGAAGCTGTCCGACGGAGGCTAGGTGAAATCTGGTTGAAGTCTATTGAAACGAAGCCCCATATACCCTGCATTTAGAATAGAGCACCAATTTCTTAGGCCCTTTCCCTTTTACTTTCAGCATACTTCTTGTTAGTTTTAGAAAAGGATACACATTGCCAAATCATGCACGTAAGAATCCCCTTCAAATTACATATCAACTGCTAACTGTGAGAAGTATGAACAACTACGTAAGTCCCCTTGACATACCGGCAATATCACATCAAGCCAAAGCTGAGCCTATTAGCACTAAAGGAACCTTGGAGTTGAACGCACGAACTACGGCAATCTTAGCGTGCGGAATACTTTGATCAAGAGAGAATAGAGCGTCCAGGTTGGGCGACTTTGTCTATGTTGGTGCGGTCTCAAAACCCGCAACAAGTAGTGCCTTCGGTAACTTTAATTTCGGTTAGGTTGCCTCAAAGACACGTACTACTATGTCCTAAAGCGGAAACAGACATAGTTTATTTCCCACATTAATCCCTCTGAGAGAAACACATGTAAATTCAACAGCAAGAAACAACACAGATGAAAGATACTACAGAAAATAGAACACAAAGATTTTACGTGGGGAAAACCCTTTCGGGTGAAAAACCCCACTCTCCAAAGTTCGAGCCATTGTATTATTTAGCAACATAAAGTTACAATATAGTTTCAGGCACTTAGCCTTTTCAAAGATTACATCTTGTTCATTCTGGATACAACTGGTAGCCAACTATCCCTGAGAGATCAGGAGAGATTCCAGCATAACACTGCCTCTCTCGTCCTCTGTTTCGACCTCATGGCCTTAGCCTTTCGGCCAGCCACTCGGTCCTCTCTATCTCTCTCTATCCCTCTAGCTCTTGGCTCTTTCTGTACTCTTACCAGCACCACTACTTCAGAACGTCCAATGCATACATATATCCATTTGTTCTTTATAGGCTCTATGAAATTATTTTTTTCCAACTGTCGGATCAGAACTTACGAATCATCCAGCTCAACATCATTAGATGTTTCCACTTCCTCGTGTTTTAGTTTTCCAACTTCCACACAGAAACGGTTCAGCAAACGGTTCACATCCTGCTTTCTCCGATTGGTTCAAATCGCACCACATCGGATAGTCTTCAAATGGTCAAGGGTGTTCAACTTGTGTTGGCATGTTGGTGAGACACTAACCATATCTCCCTGATGCCAACACAGCCAGCATTCAATATCACCAAGAGTTATCCCTATCGGCAAGAGGTTACATCGAGTCCAGAGAGCTATCGCTAAGACTTTTCCATGTCACCAAGACCTCACACCGAAGATCACAAGGTATTCCGAAAAGTTCATCAGTTGGCAAGACTATCGCTCTTCGCCCAGACATTACACCGAAGTCTTCAAATCACATCGACCTCAGCATTCTCATCGGCGAGACAATCGCCATTCGATGAGACTTCATACCGATGTTCAAAGGTCATTCTGAAGTGTAGTCGGCAAGACTAACGTCTTTCGCCAAGACATCATACCGAGCCTTCAAGTCATACCAAACACCAAGCAGTCGGAAAGACTTATCGCTTTTGCTGAGACATTATACCGACATTGGTATTCCCATCGGCAAGACAATCACTCTTCGCCAAGACATCATACCGATGCCTTCAAGTTACCCCAAAGTCTTTTGTCGGCTAGACATTCCGCTCTCACCAAGACCTCTCACTGAGTCTTCATGTTGTTCCAAAGCATCCACCAGTCGGCGAGACTCACCGCTTTTGCCAGGACTTCATACCGAGGTCCTAAGTCATACTAAGCGCCCCAATCACTAGTCGACAAGACTTTTGTCTTTCGCCAAGACCTTACACCGAGTGAACATGTCATATTGAGGTCACACAGCCATCGGCGAGACCACCACCTATCGCCAAGACTTCATGCAGAAGTCTCCAGGTTACCCCGAGCCCACCTTTCGCCAGGAGTCATGCCGAACACATCCCATACCGTCGGTGAGACATCTTCCTGTTACCAAGACTTCACTCTGAAGTCTTTAAGTTACCGCGAAGACTCCAAGTTGTATCCTCGTCGGTGTGACCTTCCTTCATCGCTGAGACTTCTTCCTAAGACCTTTGTGTTACCTCGATGACCATATGCTATCAGTGTGACATTCCTCATCAATATGAGTCATACCGAACATCCAAGACTCTCCCTGACACTCGATAAGAACATTCTGTCGGCCAGAGGTCTCCCCTCGACAAAAGGTCGCAGCGAATACATCTAGGTCACAGCGATAGACTTCATTTGACAAGACATCAGCTCTGTCTTAGAGAAATGAGCAAAACAAAAGGTTATTAAACTGCCAGTCGGCCAAACAATAGGAATGTCACAGCGACCATGCTTTCTCAGATGTTTCAGCCTATGAGATTGAGGCAATAATTCCAACATCCTGAAGTGAAGAAGAGTTGTGTCCCTTTAGCCAACCTCGCAAGGGATCAAAAAGTCCATCCATGAAAAGAACGATGAGTCTCCTCTCAGATATATCTGTCACCAATACTGCCAGCTTCTGGAACTCAGTGATAGAGACCTCCACAGAACCCCACTATCTAAGTTTTGCTAGCTCCTTGAAATGCAATTCTGGGTCCTTAGTGTCAAACCGCTCTATCAACCTCTCGATGAACTCTGCATATGTATCAATCTAGTTATGTCCAAGTGTCACCATCCCATGGTGCCACCACTCATGGGCATTGCCATCTAGATGTAGAGTTGTGTACTTGATGGAATCATCCTCAGGCATCGGATTGAGCTGGAAATATGTATCGAGCTTTTGCACCCAAGCCCTACCTGTAGTCTTTCCTATACCATCAAAATATGGAATGGAGAGCGTACACACTTTCTTTCTAAGCTCATAATGCTGCTACCTGTTGCCTCTCTGAGGTAAATGTTTAAGCCTAACATCCATGTACTCCCTGAAGGACATCTCACCCTAAAAATCCGATCCAAAATTTCTCCAATCCTTTAGTATCTGGTCTTGTATCTCCTGCTCTGTGGGTACATTATTATCCTGCTCAATTTTCCTCTGTGGGAATTGAGGCATAAGGGGTCTAGTGCTAGCTCATCCTGCTCTGTTATACTGTCTAGCTGCTCCTGTGTTCACTGAACCATCTCCATTGCCCCCATTTCCCTGTCTTCCGGCATTATTGTTTCCCTAATTTCCATTGTTTCCTTGCTCTCCCCGATTACCATTGTTTCCCTACTCTCCCTGATTACCATTGTTTCCTTGGCCCATATTAGTCAAATGTCGTGTCATCGTATTAGCCATCTGCTGCAAGGTTGCCTATAACTCATACTTTCCTCTAGCTAAATCACTCAACATTTCCCTAGTGCTCAATTCCCCTTGTTCTTCCTCTCTATCACCCATGTTAGCTGCAGAGAAAGGATCACCTTGTTCCTCTATTTCAAGTGTGTTGCCAGGATTTTGGATTGACCTGTTTCTTCTTAGATAATATTGATGGTGCATTCCTCTTTGAACCCCAACAGGATGGCAGAATCTTTAGCTCTGATACCACTGTAATGGGTACCCCTAATTTTCCCCTGATTTTTTGCTCAAATATCAACACTCACAGCTGTAGGTATTTCATCAAACAGTTCTCATGCATCCCCTTATGACTCTGTTATTGGTTTGAGTTTAATAATGCATTTGAAATGATATAGAATGATTGCTTATAAATTAATAAACAAGCATGGAAATAACTATATTCATAACCAACAAATATAATATTGAACATGTAATGTCATTTCAGTTCTTTGTACATTCAAATCTGCAGTACATTAGAACTAGTTTTTGTTACTTTCTTTTCAAGACA
Organism: Sequoia sempervirens; assembly: GCA_007258455.2. Lineage (NCBI taxonomy): Eukaryota > Viridiplantae > Streptophyta > Pinopsida > Cupressales > Cupressaceae > Sequoia > Sequoia sempervirens. Next base: position 8,966 of record VDFB02121057.1, read on the forward strand.
AGCTACAACAAACATACAATAAGAGTTGTCATTACAAATCAGATTTGAACAATATTATAGACCTGGGAATGTCTTCAAACTCGTAATTACACTCCAATGTGCTCCAAACTTGTGGAAGACTATATGAAAATGAAACAAATTCAAATATGAACTCCACAAGTCTGAAATCTGCCCAAAACACTATTCATGCACTATTCACGAATGTTACAACCCTACTTTTGAATGTGTAAATGACTTGTCGCTATTGTTGGAAAACGTATTATTTAGATCATTTGTTAATCTTTAGTATTTGTGTAAATAAAGAAAAAAAAGGGGGGGTAAAGGAATTAATGGCATCGATTGAGGGCGAAGTTAGCAATGATTTTTCTTTATTGCTTTGGAAGCAATCAACTAGAAATTATTGCCTTAATAGGCCAACTATGAATTATTATTTATGAAGGAATTAGGACTTAAATTATTTGATTTCCACCTTCTACTTATAAAATAACCATTTGAGATACCAAAGTATTAATGACAAGAAGTTATTGTCATTATAACCCTTGTGTTCAAATTCGGTCATCTCTTTATTAGATTATTAACATGAATTATTATTGTTACATTGTCATGATGTGATATGCCTTTATATTGAATAAATATAATATTACTCCTCATTTTTTTGTAATAAGCTGGGAATTTATTGCATTAACAATAAATCAATTAAATTGAAGGTGATCAATCGACGTTGAATATTTTAGTCTAAATCAATAATGAGTTATTAAATAATCGTCATACTAATTCAATTTGAGAGAACATTCTTTACAAATAATTTGAAAAGGGAGGAAGTCGAGGATAGACATGAATTAAATGCCTCTTGTAACCGACATCAGCATCTTGCAAGGCGAGGTAGGCAATTTCTTGAGAATCGAATTGCAAGGTATTAATGGATGGTCTGCTCAGAAAGAAAAGGGAGAGAGGATTAGCCACTCCCTTCTCATTCGAAGTTGATTGAGGCTATGGGGATGCATTTATGGTCCAATATTGGCAGGTGTTCAATATACAAAGTTCCAATATTGGCAGGTGTTCAATATGCAACAAAAACTTTGAAATACATTGCTGATACGGCTGGTGGTGGAGTTTTGGTATTCCATAGTGTTCTTGCTTATTGCATAAAGGAGGCTCCTCTTTCCATAAGTGGTCAACTATTCCCTGTCGTTGTGGTGAGATTTCAAACTAGTTGTTAGAATAATAAATTAATGGCTATCCATGTCATCTCCAAGCAGACCATGCACCACATTCAGCCGACTTTCACTGCCCCACCACATCCATGCTATTCATGTGATGTTCTATTTCACCTATCCAAAATAAATGGTGCATCCAACTTCTTGCTACAGTTTATATTTTATTTATTGCAAATTCATCTATAAATGAAATGCTCCAGCCTATGTTTCACAGCGCTCCAAATCCTGCTCTGTTTTGCGCCTCTCATTCTGAGTTTTGTTGTGCGCAATGGAGACCTTGGAGAGGCGTTCGAAAGGAAAGCTGAGAAAGTTTACCATGAAGGATTGATTCAGAGGAGAAGGGGGTTGCTGTGATGTGATTCACCCATTCCAAGTTCAAGTTGCAGCCATGGAGTCGTGCATGTAGGCAGACCGAGACAGGCATGCGCGGAGATAAAGGGTGCCCTGTGCAAGGAGAGGATATTTCCAGGTTTAATTCTTTCCTGTCAGTCATTCGCTATTATGAATCATTTCTCTTTCCATAGAAATGTTGGTGAGAGATTGGTAATTTTGAATAAATCCCACCTTACAGGACAGTTATATTAAGTTTACGTTCCTGGCAATCTAAAATAAGTGCAGCAAAATAAAATTTAATTTAATAAATTTGGAATCCATTTTAGTAAACTTGAAATATGATTCAAGAGGTGATAGTATAGTAGGACCAGTTGGGAAAAGTTGCGGGTCTGGCATTACACCCACCAGCTGCATTTTCTTTAGAGCTTCGAAGGTCGTCCCTAGCCTTACACTCTCCAGATGCATTTGCTTTAGAGTTGCAAGCCTTTCAAATAAATCCATTCTCTGCATATCCGGCAATTATCTCATTCCATGAGTCCACAGTTTCTTCAAGGCATTATGTCAATAGTTCACTCGCCTTGTCTATCTTTCCACATTTTATATGTATGTCTACCAGAACATTCCAACGATAATATCTATCAAAAAAAATAATAATCCGCCTTCCATTATTCTTTGATGGATGTACATACCCTGCTCCAAAGCTCTCATTTTATTATAGGCAAGGAGGACGTTGGAAAATGTTGCAGAATTTGGCTTTACACCTGCCTTATAGCAGCCAACTACTTGCATCGTTCTGTTGTTTTTTTAGTAAAAAAAAAGGAATACAGACGAGATTTCAAGTTTTCCAGCTTAATAAAATAAAGGAAATTTATAATATGGATTCACTTCCCTTCAATCTAATTAGGAATTTGTTTCGGTAACACAAAATTAGGGCCCTATACTAGAGTTTGTAATAGGGCTTAAGTTCATTTCATGTTTATTGAATTCAATGACAATGAGCTATATTTGTTAGATCAAATAGTGTATCATGAGCACCGTCTCATTTCTTGAAAGTTTATTTTAAAGCCCTCTTCAATAATCCATTTTGTGCATATCCTGCAATCAATTGCATTCCATGAGGCTAACGCTGGTGGAATATACACAATGTTCAAAAGTTGAGGTGAAGTTCATGAAATGCATGGATAGAATCTTTAAAATAAATTCGTGTGTTTTTGTCTTGACCATGGGTGTGTTTCACGACGTCCTAGATGGAAGGAACAAAATATTTGGGTGACTCTATAGACCTCCAACCATAGTCCTTCATACTTGTCTCGCTGATTTTTTCTCTGAGGCATTCTATCAAACATTTCACATTCCTTGTGTATGCTTCACCAATTCAGTGATCTTGCAAATCCAAATTGCTTTCTTCTCAATCAATAAGAATATTTTCAATTCAGTTTGAGCACACACAGCTTAGCATATAATCCTACTGGATATGATTACATTACTTTGAATCCTGATAAAGTATAATGGGGGCCTTGATTGTCGTTAACTTTCTTCACTATTCAGTTGAATCCTTGATGTATGTGAAGGTGTTGCCTCAGCATGGTGTCCCTAAATCTAGATGAAGGATCGGTATTAAATTGCTTCTATTTTAAGAATACTTGGAGTACAAATTTATTTTAGAGTAGTCTGAAATCATATTACATTAACTCTAGTATTTTGGTTGTAGCCATAAGAGGATCAACACAAGTTTTAATTAACTCTGCTATTTATTTTGGGCTGATAATGATAGGGCTTAGGCATCACATTTCGGTTTTTGCAATAGAATTACCTTGCATTAATGTGTGTAACTTAGCGTCCCTGTTAATATTACCCGCCGCATTCCATCTCTCCCATTGCAGCTACCTTTCACTATTTCATGTTGAATGAGTACATGGATAAAGAGATTGGGAGTTCGTTTAGGATTAGATGTTAAGTGAGTGCCCAGAATTAAGGCAAGATAAAACTTAAAACGATTTCCTCCTAGATCCAATTTAATATGGATTTGAAAAAAAAAAGGATTTCTTTTGTCAAACCAGTTTTGAATGGATGTACACGTACTTAAGGGAATCAAGGGCATAGTAATATAGTAAATATGACATGGGATAAGAAAATTAGAGATCAAATAAGTTCTTATGTTCTTTTTTTCTATTTATGCTTAAAAGTCAAGTGTAGTATGCTCTACGTGTCACTACATTCTCTAACTTATAAAAAAACTATAAATTTAAAAAGAAACCCACTCTCTTAAAGATAGAAAAGTTCATTTATTAGTTTAAATAAAAGTATGTTCTTCTTTTAGAATTTTAAATAATTATTGTATCTAATTTAAATATGGAAGGTAGGGTTCATAATGTTAATTTGTGCTATTTTTACATAGATGGAAATTAAAAATCTTAAAAGTAATAAAAATCTTAATTTGTATCTAACTAATGATGTTATAATATATTACTATAAAACAAAAGTAATAAATAAGTGTTAATTATATAAATAAATTATAAGGTAAGGGCATGAATGAATTTAATTAAATAAGTATTTTTTGGGGTTTTAAATTATTATTTTTAACTTAAAGTAAAAATTTAAAGGAAATAAGTAAAATGAGAATTGTAGAATTTATTTGATTGTTTTAAAAAGAAAATAGTTGTGTCTTTGTTCAAGATGAAAAATTTGGGGCATGACAATGGCCCTTGATTATTTATTTATTCATAGTATGACCCTCTTATTATCTGTCACAATCAAGGCTTGTAAACCTATCTGTTTATCTAGTTAAATTGTTATCATCATTTTTATTTGAAAAAAAAAAGGGCATTTTGGTCTAGAGTTTAGTCAACATATATTGGTGAATGGACAATACTTTCCATTATCATTGATATTTGATTTTCCATATCTATGTAATCAACATTAAATGCATGATTATTAATAAGTATTTAATTAACAAGTAGTAGAATTGTCTCTTTTTACAAGAATATTATGAAGTAGATTGTCATTGAAAATAATTAATTAGACTAGGAATCATATAAGATCTATGATTAAGTTTTAATATTAGACCTAATAAACCACTAGTCTAAGCATGAGTACAATTACTGTGAAGGTTGATATCAACATAGAATAAGTTCTTTTAGATTATATTACTAACACTTTGCAAGTATGAAGGAATAATTTTGAGACAGGATATCCAAGGAAACGAGAGGCATATCCACCAAAAGTGAACAATCTAAGAACCATGAGTGATTTATATCTATAATTATTATGCGAGGTGAATTGACATCTAACAAGGTACTCCTTAACCCATTAACTTCTTATATGATTATCGATGTATTTGTAGTATGTCATATATTTTTCTTCCTACTCTTGAATGCCAATTCTATGCTCTTTCTTAGTTTGTTTTAATCAATGGACTATAAGTAGTAGAAAATAAAAGCTTTTAGGTAATCATGAAAGCCCTTCCAAAGAAGTTTTCCTTTATCAATTTCTTGAAGTGCGTCTGCTTAATATTCCTTTAGATTTTGAATTCTCGTCTCTATTCACCTAAGTGGGTGGCTACCGATGTGGAACTGTCTAGGAAGTGAGAGCCTAGAAAGGGTTGCATACCCACTAATTATAATTTTTTTAGATATTGACTATCAACAATATACTAAGTACAATGGTAGTCCTTTACTTGCTCGGGGGTTTGGCTAGAGTCCATGTGGCTTCAAGATGCCAATACGGTCGGGTGGTTAGCAAGACTTACTTGATGTTTTGAATATTTCTAAAATATTGGATAAATTGTTGAAATTTGTAGGAACATGTCATTTATTTGTAATACTGAAATGATCCTTATATATATTTTTATTTTATTTTTAACAAAAAAATTATTAGTGGAAATTTCGAGTTTAAATTTGATGCTTGTTACAACGAAACTGTAGCAAATCACAAATTCTCTTTTCCCTTATTTTTGATACCATTATCACCATCAAATATTCTTCAAATCCCGCTCTTCTCTATTAGAAAATATGATAAGCCCAATGTGTTTCCTGAATGAAAACACCATTAATTAACACCATTAATTCTCCTTACTGTATCTTGCAACAACGAGAAGAATGTCGACAAAGAGGGATTTCGTCCTCCAAGCCCAATAATCAAATTTCTAAGAAATCCAATAACATAACTTCCATCTCATCCAAGCCTGCCTCAACTCATCCCAACCAAGAGAATATAAGGCCCTCCAATAAGTCGATTTCACTTGCATATGCAATGTGGGATAAAAGAAGAGACAACCTTTTTATCAATATTAAATCCTTCACTTAAAAAAAGGCCCATGATAACTCATTAGGCGTCCAAGCCTAGAGAAGACACTTTTTTAAAAACAACTTTATAATAAAGTGACTATTAATACATCTTTTATTTAATTGTCACTTTATAATAAAGTAAATTAACTTCAAGCATTAAAATAATATAGCAATCAAACTCAGAATACCATGTATAATAGCTCGATGGAAAGCTCTCGACAAGAAGCACCAAGTCCAACACTGAGATTCTCCAAATAACCTGATCCCACTGACTTACTAAATATAGTAAGTTTGGCCAAAGGCCAATAATATCATCATAAAAGATATCCCAAAAACCACAAAGAAGGTGATTAGACCCAAGGATGCCTGGAACCATGAAGTCCCATTCCCAAGTCCACCTTGACTAACTTACTAAAAATAGTAAGTCCTAGAAATACTGCCAACTAAGCTCCCTAAACACTTCATTAGCCTATGGAAACTCCTGTCATAGGCTAATCTACTGATCCCAATGGTCAAGTCAAATAGGGGACATTACAAAATGCTTTTGAAGTGCTCTATAATTCTCTCTTGTAAAGTATTAGGATGCTCTCTCAAAGTTGCTAGGAGAAACAATGTGAATTAACCCTTTATTTATACTAAATCAAGAGATTAACCCCGAAATTCAAACAATTCAAGCCAACACCAAATCTAGAAATAAACATTATTAAAATCCCGCCATAATGAAATTCAAAAAGGGGGTCCTCATTAAGGGAGAACCCATTTGCCACCTAGGGCAAATGGGTTTGGGCATTGTTTTCTAGGACTATGCTTTTGGGGGGTGAAATTACATCAAAAACCCATGTAGAATCTGCAAAGAAAGGGGGGTCCTATAGAGGGAGGACCCATCCTAGCACTAATTTATAGGACGTCAGATTTTCCCAATTAAATGTTATGTAATTTGAATTATGGGTTTCAGGATGGATCTTCGAGAGGTGTCAAAAATAAGCCTTAAATTTGAATTAAAGGGGCTAATTAACTCTAATTAACCACAATTAATTAAGAAGACCCTAGATAAGTGTGAAAGTGTGTTACAATACTTTACAACACATAAAAGAGGGTACAAGCTAGGTACATTTCATTAAAAGGGGGCCCAAGATCAATGTGAATGTGTTACAACACATTACAACATTAAACCTAGGCAAAATTAGGTTAATTTAATGGTAATTATTCCCAAATCAAGTAAGGAAAAAGGATATTTTTTCTGTTACTAAACTGAGAAAGTAAGTGATTATTGTGTAAGAGTCAATGATGTGGTTAATAAAATGGCAACTCTAGAAGAAACTGTAAGCAATGAGGTTGTAATAAAAAAGGTTTTGAGGTCTCTAACATCAAGGTGGAATCATGTTGCTATAATCATTGAAGAGAGCAAGGATTTGAATACCCTTCAATTTGATCGCTTAGTTAGATCTCTAACGTCTCATAAAGAGATATTAAAAGATTCATTCAAATGGGAAAAGTGATGAGAAAGCTTTTTCCTCCAAATTGCAAATTACAAAGAATGAAGATGCCAATAGTAGCAACCAAGGTCAAGGAAAATGTAAAAATCAAAATCCTTCAAGAGGAAATAGAGGAAGAGGTGGTTCAAGAGGAATAGGTAGAGACAAATTTGATAAGAGAAATATCTAGTGTTACCATTGTAACAAGTATGGACACTTTGAAAGAGAGTGCAAATTGAAAGAAGGTAATAATGATAAAAGTGTTCATTATGCTCAAGAGGGTGATGAGGCTCCTCCCAATAATTTATTTATATCTTATGACAAAGCTGAAACTATTTCTAAAGATGTTTGATATTTAGATTTAGGTTGTTTTAACCATATGTCAAGGAATGAGATGTTTTTTTTCTCTAATAGATGAAAGTTTCAAATCCAAGATCAAGCTTGGTGATGACAAATCATTGGAAATTGTTGCAAAAGCAGCTATGAAAGTTCCTACTTAAGAAGGTATAAAAGTGTTAAAGACACATATTACACTCTAGAATTAAGGCATAATTTGTTGAGGGTTTGGAAATTGTGTGATAAAAATTATAAGGTAGTGTTTGAAAATCAGCAATGCATAATTTATGATAGGAATCAAGGTAGTAGGGTGGTTACAGTCGTGCTTATGTCAAAGAATAAAATTTTTCCATTGATGTTTGGCGAATAGAGCATTAATTTTGCTAATATGGCATATGAGGACAAAAGTTGGTTGTGGCATCTCAGGTATAGGCATTTAAATTTCCATAGTTTGAAGATTCTAACATCAAAAGCATTAGATTTTGGTTTGTCTAAGGTTGAAGAACATAAAGAAGTTTTTGAAAGATGTGCCAAAGGAAAACATGCAAGAGAGAAATTTCCAAAAGGCAGTGCATGGAGGGCCCATTATCCCCTTTAGTTAGTCCATTCAGACATTTGTGGTCCTATGCAGAAAAATAGTTTGGGTAAGTCATCATATTTTATTACTTTTATTGATGATTACTCATGAAAGTGTTGGGTTTATTTTTTGAAGACCAAAGATGAAGCCCTTGAGACATTCAAGGAGTTTAGAGCCCTTGTGGAAAAGGAAAAAGGGTGTAGTATCAAATGCTTAAGGACTAGTCGTGGAGAATAATTTTATTCAAGAGAATTCCAGAATTATTGTGATATGTATGGCATCAAAAGATACCTCACCACTGCTTACACACCTCAACAAAATGGAGTAGCATAATGGAAAAACCGTACAGTGGTAGAAATGACTAGAAATATGCTTCAGACCAAGGGTCTAAGCAATTCTTTTTGGGGTGATGCAATTGCTACAACAGTATATATTCTTAATTGGAGTCCCACTAGTGCACTTGATATGATGACTCCATATGAAGCCTGGTATGAGAAAAAGCCTAATTTCCAGCATTTCAAATTTTTTGGGTGTTTAACATACGTTCATGTAGTTGAGAAAGGAGGTAAAAGTTAGATCCAAAAATGGAATCATGTGTTTTCGTTGAATATAGTGAGCAAAGTAAGGCTTAAAGTTGTATAATCCTCTCACCCATAACATTGTTATCTCTAGAGATGTGAGTTTTGATGAAACGGGAGTTTATGGTCATAAAAAAGGCCATGGTAAGATGTCAAAATCTGTTTTGAATGATGGTATTGTTGATGAAATTGATCATGAGTAGCCCACTAACATTTCAGTTCCAAGAGTTACAAGTCCACCAAGTAGTCCCTCATGAATTCCAAGTGCAAGTCTAGCTTCAAGTCCAAGTTCTACAAGGAAGGTAAGAAGTTTAAGTGACATTTATCAAAGAAGTACAAATGAAGCACATGAAGAAAATCCAAGAGGTGAGACAGTAGATTTTTCTTTACTTTCCAAGGCTGATTTTGAACCATCAAATTTTAAATATACAAGTACTAATGGGGTTTGGGTGCAAGCAATGCAAGAAGAGATAGATTCTATTCATAGGAATGATACTTGGGAGCTTTTAGATCTTCCACGTGACAAAAAAAAGATTGGTACTAAACGGGTCTACAAGACTAACTACAACAGTGATGGGAGTGTTGAAAGACACAAGGCAAGATTAGTTGCAAAAGGATTCTCACAGAGGTATGAGATTAATTATGGAGAGACATTTGCACCAGTAGCAAGACAAGAGACTATAAGAATGTTGATTTTATTAGCAGCTCAAAAGAAATGGAGCATTCATCACATGGATGTGAAAAGTGTCTTCTTGAATGGGTACTTAGAAGAAGAAGTGTATGTGGAACAACCACAAGGTTTTGAAGTGCAAGGAAAAGAACATCAAGTCTACAAGTTGGAGAAGGCTTTATATGGCCTCAAGCAAGCACCACGAGCATGGTATGCTAGGATTGATGGATATTTTCAGAAGAATGACTTTCAAAGAAGTAAGAGTGTACCTACCCTTTACTACAAACAAAAAGGTAATCATATTCTTATTGTAAGTTTGTATGTTGATGATTTGTTATATATGGGTAGCAATTCTAAGATGAATGATGAATTCAAAGTTGCTATGATGAATGAATTTGAGATGAAAGATTTGGGTCTCATGAAATATTTTCTAGGAATGGAGGTTTGTCAAAGTGAATGGAATTTTCATTTGTCAAACAAAGTATGCCAAAGATATGTTGAAGAAATTTGATATGGTTGATTGTAAACCCTGCTCCACTCCAGTTGCTCATGGAGTTGTGTTGTGTAAAGATGATGGTGTTGAAATAGTTGATGAGACAACTTATAGTATTGTTGGAAGTTTGATGTTTCTGACTCACACAAGACCTGATATTGCTTATTCAGTTTTACTTGTTTCAAGGTACATAACAGAGCCATTTGAAACACATATGAAAGAAGCCAAGAGAATTTTGAGGTATGTGAGAGGCACTCTCAATTTTGGTATGCATTACTACACTTCTAAAAAGTTCAATCTTGTTGGTTTTAGTGATTCTAATTGGGGAGGTAGTTTCGATGATCGAAAGTCTACATCTGGTAATTGATTTTCTTTTGGTTTTGGTTTGATTACTTGGAGCTCAAAGAAGCAAAGTATTGTTGCCCTTTCTTCTACAGAAGCAGAGTATGTTGCAGTCACCTTAGTAGGTACACAAGCATTATGGCTTAGAAAACTTCTTGAAGAAATTGGAGAGATACAGGTTCAACTTATAGTGATTTTTTGTGATAACATTAATGCCATCAAATTGGCCAAGAATCCAGTCCATCACAGCGGGACAAAACATTTTGATTTAAAACATCATTTTATCCGAGATTTGGTGTAGAAGAAGGCAGTAGAATTGAAGTACATCAACACTAAAAAACAGTTAGCAGATATCTTCACCAAGGCCATTGCAAAGAATTCAGTTTTAGATACTCAGAGATCAGATTGTGAGCTCTCAACATCAAGGGGGAGTATGTTGATAATTGACACTGGATAGTCAGTTGACTTTCCGTTCTACCGCCACTTCCAATTTTACCGCCACTATTGATAGATTTATGTTCTAGTTTATTCTGGATTGCATGTTGCATGTCGACTCTTGTCCCATGCGCTGATCCATAGATTTAGACATTCAGTTATTAATCTTAGTTTGCTTTATTAGTTTCAGTACAGTTACCTATCTTTGTTTTCACCGTTTATCTTTCAGCCTTAGTGCTGGGCGAATAATGCAAAATGTATTACCTCTGTTAATTTCAGTTAGGAGGCAGTGAACTGCTTGTTTTTGATGCTGCGATCTATGCAGCAATGCAATCCCTTTTTATATAAGCATCGTCAATAAAGATATTAATTAAGCCTGCAAATACAGAGTTGTGCTCTGTTTTTCCTGTGTATTATCTCTGCTGCAATATTGTTTTATTTGCTGTTTTTCTTTTTAACCCGTGGGATTAGGAAGAAGGCTTCGTTTAGATTCTACACAGAGCTGGGGTAAATTGCTTACTGATCACAACTGTACTGAAGCTGTTTTGGTAATGGCTGTTTATTTCAATTGTCACGCAGGCAAAATCACTTATAGTGGAAAGCGCTAATCTGTTTAAAAAGGTAACAGACTGTCTATCCATATCCTCATTGCTATCATAATGCTTCTTTTGCTTTTGGCATGAATGAAATTCTAAACATGATACAGATAGGTAGAAGTCGCACGGCATGCCACCTTAATATTGACATCATGGAAGGAGTCAACAATAATTTGGAAACAGATGCTGCAACTCAACAAGATCTACATCAAACTAATCTGAATCTCACTTAATTTCATGATTAAATTTTCTGCTAAGCAATTCTTCTTTATGTCAAAAGATAAAATTTAATGAACATATTGTGTGTGTGCAGCTTCTCATGAATTCAAGGGGACTCTATGGTCGAAGAGATTTTTCCAAAACTTATTTCAGGCACTGTGAGGTTCCAACAGAATTCAAACAGATCATAAATTAGGAAATCTATGTATTCCATTAATGTTCTAGACTCGCACCTCTCACTTTCTTTGTTGTCTATGCTATGATTTGAGCTTGAAGTTTATTTTTTTAACGTTATTTTTATCAAATTGAAAATAACTTCTAGATTGAAATAATATAGAAGAGTATATTTCAGAGCGCCTTAGGGTTCTCTTTTATGATACCCTTACCTTTAAGAACAGAATCTGAACTTTTTTAACAAACAAATCCATCAAATTTTCCTTAAATTGGTTTTTTTTTGGTTACAAATTTTGATCAGATGGCATCGTTTTCGGTAATGAAAATATTAAAAACAAAAAAGAAACTGATTGTTGGCTCTAATACATCTCCCGAATGATAATTCAAAAGAACTTTAGATTCAATATCTGGTTGGGAAAACCCTGTTATACAGCTGTACAGGGTAGGTAATGCTTGAATTGGTATCATAGTGCCATATTCGGTCGGAAATTTGCTTTGTTTTTACTGTTTTAAAAACATCATGTATTCATAACTTATTATAAACAAAATAGGTCATACATACAGAAAATTATACTAGTTGTTGCTGTTATTTTATAGAGCTGCAATATAAATGATAAAAGCAATACACTTCTATTTGCATTATGAGGGGAAATTTTCTATTATATTGAAAATTATACAAACAATTTTCAATTAAAATAATATGTAATATACTGGTTAATCATATACTTTAATACATATAAATTATATAATAGATATGATTTTTTCATTTCTATTAATAAACATTGTAAGCAAAGTTTAAAGTATAAGTTTCAACATCTGGATATATTGTGATGAGAAATTTTCTATAACATAGAAAATTACAAAATAATTTGAAATTAAATAACATGAAATTTTCTGATTAATTATATAATGATCATGATTCTTTGTCCTCACTCATAATAACAATTAAAAAGGAGTCAAAACAAAGCTTAAAGAGTAAGCTCCAACATCTATGTATTATGATGAGAAATTCAGTGTAAGCTCCAACTTTTTTGTGTAATATGAATTAAAATAATGTGCAATATGCATGCAAATGACTGATTAAGTATATTTTACAATACATGCAAATTAGATAATTGACATGATTCTTTCATTCTCACTCATACTAATCATTAGAAAAAACTCAAAGCAAAGCTTAAAGTGTAAGTTTCAACTTTCGTGTGTACTGTGACAAGTTTTTTATTATATATAAAATTACACAAGTATCTTGAATTAAACAAACATGCAAACTATGCAATGAGCATCATTCTTTCATCCTCAACCATAATAACCATTTAAAAAACTCAAATCAAAGCTTCAAATGTCTAAAACTTGTCACGAGCTAGGGGCATCATGTATATGTTTTCTATCTAATAATCTTTAGGATAATACACAATTCCAACCAATCTTTGGGGAGCGAACTCTCAAATAGAGTGGGTTTGATTCTCAATATGCTTAGTATTATTTTCTTTGCTATACTAATTTGGTTATCACAATAGAATAATGTAGGTCCATGTATCTATTGCATATCCTCTTATAATACTCTCAACCACATTGTCTAGCAAGTTGCAAATAAGGTAGCTTTGTACTTGACCCCTACTATGAAAAGTGATACAATAGATTATTTCGTGGACTTAAAATAAAATGTGAAAAATTAAAATTAAATTAGACTTTGATCATTTGTTGAACTTTTCCAATTCGATTTTATACACCCAAACAATCTACCAATTTGTTGGCTCTCAAAACTTTGTTTCATTTTCCTAGAGATCCCTATCAAAACATGAGATCTTATATATTAATGTATAATCTTGAACACCTTAAACATGAATACGTAGATGCTCATGTATTTGGGTGAGAGTTATCAATGTTTAGGATAACATTAAACATGTGGTTTTCAAAGTTTATTTGATATGTTTTAGGATTTGTATGTCTAATTCTAAGGCAATCCTAGGAAATTTTTGGAGGAAATTCACAGTTGAGATATAAATTTCTAACACTTTTTCTATCTAGATATAAATTTAAATCTAACACTTTTCCATACAATAGAATTTTTTGTCATTACCATTATTTAATCCATCATGATCTTACTCACTCAAATAGTATGAAATATAAAATAAAAATCATATTTTCAATTAAAATAGTAAGGTTCAGAAGGAGCCCACCAGGGATCAAGTCTTGCTGAGTGCAAAGCCCCAACACCTAAAAAGGGATGAGGTTGGGATCGTACCTTAGGCGAATTTTGGTAGAATGGATACCCCTCAAACCTTGGCTCTAAGCTAAAGAGGACCCCCTCAGAGATATCTCCAACAAAAATAATAATAAGAAGAATTTCAACTTTTCAATGTAATTGAAAAGATCTAATATGTTCATAAAAATCTTCTAAAATTTTCCTAGAACTCTCTATCCAGATAAATATCAAATCAAATAAAAATGACTAAACAAATTTGAAATTGAGCATTCAATTATCCATATTCTATGCTTATTGCATCTATCTTTGTATATTTTACAAATTTCTCAAAGTTCTCTCTAAAAACTATAAATACAACACAAAATTCCCTTTATTTGGCAGTACAAGGTAAAACAATTAATTTTTTTTGAGAAATACAAGCCCATGATTATTATCACTTAAGGTTTAGACAATCAAATATAAGGTGTACATGGATAAGCACGTTGGAATGCTTTTACCAGGATCCTAATCTCTATCACATTCAATATGGCTACATGGTTACCCACGATGGGCCACAATGAGAGTTTTATATTAGATAGAGGTCGCCAAAAATATAACTATGTAGAGAGAGAGAGAGATAAGTGAGAGGGGCCTATAGTGGGCCACCCTAACTTTACGCTTCTCAAAGTCTTATGAGAAAATATCAAATCACTCCCAAATTTGTACAACTTATTTTGCAAGTCCCCTGCTTATAAAAATTGGTTTCAAGGCCACATCATCAAATATGATGCCACATTAGCATGCTTTTTGTCAAGATATCCAAAAAGGTCAAGATATCCAAAAAGGCCCAAAAAAAAGGTGAGATTAATAGTGGGCCACTAAGTCATGTATTATTGGTGCGCTAGTGTTGCATCACATGATTTGTAAATTTGTGTACAAGTTATGGATAAAAGTGTTTTGCAATTGGATATTAAGCATAACTTTATTGGATAATAAGCCTACCTACTATGGAGCCCACCAAGACCTACTTTTATACCCACCATTGGACCCCTACCCACTATAGGCCCCTTTCCCTTATAGAATAAGACATAGAAAGAGTCTCCAAGCTCAAAGACATGTACATCAACAAATACAAGCGAGATTGAACTATATTTTGTTTGTTCATATGGTTCTGAAGAATGCCCTACCATACTATGCTTTGATATCTTGATGCGAGATGCAGAATAGGCACGTGGTAACTCTAACAAGACAAGTGAACAATGTTTTAAGGTCGACAAGTGGAATTAGGCACTGTACTCTAGATCCTAAACATGTATATGAATGCACTAGCTAGTCTGAATATAAAAGGGGCCTAGGTCTATGAAGACATAAATCTATGAACTCAACCCATGGATTTGAATATTTTGATAAATTGGATTTAATAGCGTAAGTCATGTATGGAAGAGATGTACCAACCAAACAACAAACACTAGAAGCTAAAAAGACTCAAACAAATAATATTTATTAAACAGGGAACATGATAATAGAAATTTTTTTAATTCAATTTTCAAACATAAATATTGAAATTTATGATATATAGGAAAAATTGAATTTAATCAATGATTTTATAAACTAGATGCAATTAAAACAAAAGTGTTGGTCATTACACAAATAATATCATAGATAAATATAAAATTAACATTGGAGATTTTGAGTTTGAAAATCCTAAGCAATCATGAATAAGTTGAAAACATTAATAAATAGAAAATAAGATCCAACTAACATAGAAAAATCAACATAAATATGATTATGGGCATGTACAAGAAATTGGGTCCACAAAATGTTTAAAAAATGGAAGAGTTTTTCTTGATTTTCAGAATTTGTTACAGGTGAATTAAAAATTGGAGACACCTATACATTGAATCTTAAAAAGTTCAATAATATGAAATTTAGTATTTTGAGTTTAGTTTTCAAATGTGTAATTTATTCTAATATTCATATGATACAAATTAATTTTTAATAGACATGTATAAAAACCATTTTTTAAAGTCATTTTTTTAGGACCGTACCATGCATGTGTACAGATATCATAATTTCACATAAATAAAAATATTTTTCTAATTCCTTTTGGAGAAAAATGTGTAATAAACTAAAGATTGAAGAGTATATTTTTTTATAATATTTTTTAAATATTTTCTATTAATTTTTTATTGGCCTTAATTACCTGTTTTTGAAAACTCTCAAAATCATAATTTGATTTAAACTATTTTTTTTAATATTTTTTTGTGTAGAGAATTGTTTGTAGATTAATGCCATATCATTTTTTTTTTTAAATAACAAATTGAAAGCTATTAAAAAACTAAAAAAGCCTGACGTTCTAAGTTTATGGATTAGTTTTATTAGAAATTAATTATAAAAAAAAAGAAAACATAATCCAATCATAAAAAATATATATATTTGAAAACTTAACATCATGACCTATAATGGGGTTTAATTTTATAAATAAATTCTCAAAAAAATCGTCAGCCATATTGTCAAAGTTAGTTATTTCTTTTGATATTGCCTTAGTCTTTTAGTAGTAGGTCTAAGGGTAAGGGTTGACTTACCAAAACTTTCTCAAGCCAAAAACCAAAGCAAAAGATGCTTTGAAAATTCAAATTTATAGAACGAGTAAACGGGTATCCATTCCTATTTTTTCCATTTGGAAAATATAATGGGTACTCGTTTTAAAATGGGTACTCATTTCTATTATAGCCATTTTTTTCCAAATTTGGAAAAAATAACTTACTGCATTTTTCTACAACATTTTCCTTCTACAATACAAAACAATAGCAATATTTTTTATGATATTTTATTCAATTTTGTATTATGCAATCTCTTAATAAGTCATGTTCTATTCAACTTTTTGAAGGAGTCAATCACAAGTTGATTATTCTAAAGTGAAATCAAGTACAAGGACTTTTCCCAAGAGGGAAAAAAAGGTTTTTTGATATATTTATATTTATTTGTACTTTAGAGTTTATAGAAAAAATAATCTACATATAGTTTTATTTAAAATTTTCAACGAGGTAGCAATTTAAAAATAACTTAAAAATCGTTTGTTTTTAATCAAGAGGGTTTGGTGATCATTAGATCAAAGCAAGGATAGAAAAAATGTAGGAAGCTTATGACACATGAAGAAATTGAAGGAAATAGAGAGATGAAGGGAAAAAAACAAAGAGATCAAAGAAAAAAGATTCATCAAATAAAAAATATTGAAGCATCTAGTTTCATGACTCTTGAAGAGGAGACCATGAAGGATGGGATGAATGTAGATGATGCAAATTTTTGAAAATAGTGAATATGGAAGAAAATGTGATTATAGAGACAAACCCACCTATGTCTTCAAATTCAAATTTGAATATGGAAATAGTGACTATGCAAACAACTTCAGGTATGTATTCAAAGCAACCTTTCAATGATATGGAAAATGAAAATATTCAAAAAAATATAGGTATGTTTTCAAACCCACATTTTGATGAAATTGATATTAATTATTTAAATAAAATTGGATATACCAATATGATGCAGGAGTATCCAAGGTGTAAGGGAAATCTTGCATCAACCAAAAAAAAAGTTTATTTCTTTTCAATAAGGACTAATTGGCTAAGGTTTGTTGAACATGAGAATGGATTTTGTGTCTAATGTGTTGAAGATGTGCAAAGTTCAAGTTTCGGGCCTCAGACTTACCATTTATCATTTACCAGAGATGTACAAGTATGTCAATTTTCCTCTAAGTTTGATTGGGTTTTAGACTTTGGGTTGATTTCTTACTTGTTACTAAAGAGGATCGAACTTTGGGCTTTGAAGTTGTAGCGTGTGCTAATTGAAGTGGTGTAAAGGGTATGTGGAAACCCCGAACCTCGACACCTGAAAGGGTTATGGTTGATAAAACTTGTGAAGAACTTTGTTGAGCATCATGAGTCAGAGGTCGATAGGGAGGCTTGCACCTTATCGAAAGGAATGATGAGTTGTATGAAGGAAGGGAGAATTTTGACCAACGAAAGGGCTTCGTTCTTCACTGTTTATAGGTATGGTTGTTGGTTTACTTGCTTGAGCTCTACGTAGTATGGTGATCGTGGGATCCCCAACCCCCGAAACTTGATAGACGATAGGAGGTAACAAGATTTTGCATCACCAATCTTCATCGGGTTAAAAATTAGATGTTGGTAGGACTTAGTGGCTAGTCCCCTCGACATCTAAAAAAGCACCTTATCGAAGAGACAGGCACATGTCAGCAGGACGAAATAATGAGTGAACAATAGGGGAAATGGGAATGCTTTATAACCTAGCTCATAGAATAGCACACTTCTCCAAATGTCATTCAAATATGTCCTAGGATCCCAAATTGGATTGACTATCAACACAAAGGTGAGTTGATCTCAACAAGGAAGACCTAGGAGGGGTTTCTTTAAGATTCAAGAGGTTCACCACCAAGCAAAATCTTGGAAAAGACAATTTAACGTTCAACTCACAAAACCTAGTAATGCAAGTCATATAATGAGTGCAAATGATAAAATTAAGCAACAAGTTAGGATGTGTGTACATGGGAAGTCTGGAAATGTGATGAGGATTCTGGAAATGAAAAAATGTTGTCAAAATATGCTAGGGAGGACTAAGATGCCCTTACTATTCTCTTAGTCCTACTGTCATTTTTCAGGGGAGATGCAAAATCTTTAAATGTCCAAACAGAATCTGAAAGAATCTCTACAAAATACCACTTGGAGGACTAAGGAACCCTTGCTACCGACTTAGTCCTGTCTTGAATTTCTAAAATCTCTGAATGTGATCCTAAGGCTCAATGTGTGTACTTCCTTCTTCTCGGATCTCAAATTCTGAAACCTCCAGATCTGGCCTGTAGGTGAGTTTCCGTGAAGATGACAACTTTGAAATGCAAGTTTGCAACTTTGCATTTCAAATGATCTTCAAGTCTTCAACCTAAACCTACAAACATAAACAAGAAAGAGAGGAAAATCTTGTTGATTGTTAGCAAATGGGGGTTTTCCTTGGTCAAACCCCTTTTTGGTAATTAAACATTGGAATGAAATGAAATAAAGGAGGGAAATGATGAATGAACAAAGTGCAATGTTACAACTCACCAAACCCTTGTTATGAAATCTGTAAACTTGTATGAAGTGGCTAGCTTGGATGTAGATCTTGAAATGCTTGAATGCTTGGTAGATCTTGACTTAAATTGTTTTCTTGAATCAAAACCCTACATCATAAATGTTAGCTCAAAAACACACATGATGCAAGAATAACCTTGATATCATGTTTGAATCTTGATGATGGCTCCAAATCCTTGAAGAATTGCTCTTGAATGCTCTTGTGAACTCAATTATGCTATTAAGAATGTTCTCACAAAAGTATTGATGTGAAAATGAGTGAAAGAACCTTGTATTTATACTTATCCATACTTAATATCCCAAAATTACACCACAACAAGCCGACATATGAAATCATTAATTAAAGGAGGCTAAATCTTGCCAAGATTTGAAATTCAATCTTGAAATAACTAAAGGGGGACTAAGATGCCCTAGGTGGCATCTTAGTCTCGAGGCATGAAACCCAAGGAACATACTCTAAAAAGAGGCCCAAGTAAGGCACATTTAAAAAGAGGGTCCCAAGACCTTTGGAGGACAAAGATGTCCTAGGTGGCATCTTAGTCCCAGTCCAAAAATAAGGGGCACATAGCTAGAATCATTAAATTATCATTTACCCTTTGACGATTGTCGGGATTAGCCAGAAAAAGATACCATTCATTGGGCTTGTGGATGCAAAATAGGACCAATTAAGACATAAATAAGGATAAATAAAGCAAGATGGGCTCAAACAACTATGAAAATACAAGGGTATGCATTTTCCTACACTACATTTAGCTCCCACTTTAGTGAGAGGATGAACTTGCTTCGAAATCACACTAAATTAGCCAACCATGCAATCAAGAGGGGTTCAAATGTACAAATTGAAGTAAGATAGGATGAAAATAACCAAGGGGGTGGCCAAGCCCCTAGGATCAAGATCCTATGATAAACCAACATAGGCACAAAGGAACACACTTGTGGATGATATATGAAGCCATAACTAGATCGCAAACATACACCATCAAAGATAGCAAAAGAAAAATGAAAATGAAAATGAAAAAAAATGCAATGGATCAAGCTTTGACTGGCCATCCAAAGTGCTATGGACCATGTCTAGGCTATTTTTCCAAAAGAGGTTTACAAGTGGAACACACTGTCCACTATGCAAACAAAACGCATGCTCACAAGGGATATTGAAGCTAGTTGTCCACTAGGTGAGCCCCAAGAGATCCATATCAAAGTCATACCCCCATGAATATTATAAGGAAAAAGAGAAAATGCATGCTCACAAGGGCTAATGAAGCTATTTATTCACTAGGTGAGCCCCGAGGAACCATATCAAAGCCATACCTCCATGACTTTAATAAGGTACAAAAAGAAAATGCAACAAGAAAGAGGGATGTTCAAAGGGATTTTGCTTAGTTTGTGTGAGGTATTAATCTTCGGGGACATTGTTCCTAATGTCTCTAAGAGAGGACCAATCAAAGGATAAAAGATTCACAACTTAGGGAATGCAGTGTGTCGCATCACCACTAAGAGGAATGTAATATGCTAAGATAGATCAAGCTCTTGAAGGACATTACTCCCAATGTCACAACAAAGAGAAAAAAACATAACATGAAGTAGAAAAACCACATTAAGGAACATGAAAACAAATGCAAATGAAATCATGCCAAAATAATGTCAATGTATGCCCCCACTTTAAAGAAATTGATAAACACCATGTTGTGAGCAATTACTTTAAAGTAGCAAATGATAAATTCTAACAATAAAGAGGACATGGGAGCTTATTTGGAAATCCCTATGCTAAATCATATGTTTCTGATAAGCTACGTCACAAATAAGTATGTCACAAGCGAGCCAACTTAAGGCATGTCATCCACATCCCAAGCTTGCTCTTATATGTACATGAAAGGTGGTCAACTAGCCATAAGAGACAATGACCTTGAGTGACATACAAGGACAAGGCTATCCAACCCCTTTCCCCCACTTAGTGCAGGACAAGGGTGAGCCCAAAATGGATGATGATATGATGCTCTTTGCGAAAGGGATATTATTTGCAATGCTTGTAAAACATGCAATAGTGAGTATACTATGATCCTACAACTATTACATGGAAAGGGGATGCAACTAAGGTTATTTATTATGGAGAGTAAACAAAGTTTCAATTTGATACATATTTAATGATATATCTATCAGTTTTAGATGCATCAAAGTTAAAGTTGTCTTGGAAGAATCTTGTGAAATAGTGTTGACATTAAATGAAGGATTGTTTATTTATTTTGAGGGATAATAACCAAGACATTTAGTTGTTTATTGTGTGTTATCCTCTATGGGGATATGGATACCTTGTTCTCTAGCACCACATCCTTTCTCACTATACCCAAGTTGTTTTAGAATCGCATAACTTCTTCCATAGAGTTTTTTTACTCTTTTCTGATTAGGTGGTTGTTCATATTTAGATTTTGTCATGTACGTTGTCATTTCTTCTAAAGTGGTTGAAGTAAATGTTTTTGAAATTACCTCTTTTTCTCTTCCCTTTTTAGATTCTTTTTTTATGATCATGTATTCCCCCATGGGTGTAGAAATGAAATCAAAGGTTTTCAAAGCCTCTTCCAATAACTTTGTGGCTTGTTCCATTTGCTTTTCTCTTTCTTTATTTTGTACGGGTTCGACATGGGTGGTTGGTGTCAAGGGATATCTAATGTGCATAATTTCAAAGGGATTATCCTTAATTTCATGATCTCCTTCTGAAGTGGAGTCTAAGTTCACTTCATCATATTTATCTAAGGAAACCATATTACTATTGTTTGAAACAAGTGTGTCAATGTTTTCATTTTCTTGCACCATGATATTCTCCCTAGTAGGAAATTTTTTAGGAGAACTACAAACTAGATGTTCATGACATTCAATGTTTGGTTCTTCTAAAATAACTTCATCACAAGTAGGGGACTCATCAGTGGTTGGGTTCTCTTATTTATCAATGATGTTATTTTCTAGTTTCATAATGTTTCCCAAGGGGAAGAGAGACACATAAGATTCTCATGACTTTCATCGATTGTATATTCTAACATCAAAGTATCTTTTTTAGCAATAATAGAGATACTAGGAGAAGAACAAGTGTGATCATCATGATTGTTCTTGATTTCATTCTTGTTTTCTAGGGTATCATTCTCTTGTGCTCTACTATCTACTCTAGTAGGAGAGATTGTAAAATGTTCATCACATTTCGTGGTTAGATTTTGTAAAGCAACCTCATCACAAAAAGGGGAGGCATCAAGAGAAGGATAAGTATGAGCTTCACAGTTACCATTGATTAGACTTTTTTTCTCAAATAGGTCTTCCCAAATGGTAGGGGCATTAGGAAAGGGAGGAAAATTATTCTCATGAGTCTCAATAAGGATATCTTCTAACACCAAACTATCTTCTTTGTGTCTAGAAGAGACATTAGGAGAAGGAAAGGTTTGATTGTCATGTTTATCTATAATTATATCCCCATGTACTATAATGTCTTCCCAAGTAGGAGAGGTGGGATTTCCATGGCTATAAATTATTGGATCTCTTAATATCAACATATCCTCCACAAAAATATGTTTGTCATGATCGTTCATAATTGTATCCTATAGTGTAGTAAAATGCATACCCTTGCATTTTAATACTTGTTTGGGCCCATCTTGCTTTATTTATCTTTCTTTATGGCTTAATTGGTCCTATTTTGCATCCACAAGCCTAATAAACTATATATTTTTATAAAAAATCTTGAAAAATATCAAATGATAAATGATAATTTAATGATTTTGTTTGTGTGTCCCTGATGTGTGGACTGGAACTAAAACGCTACCTAGTGCATCTTTTTCCTCCATGGGTATTGGGACATTGATCTTGAATGCACCTAAAAAGGTCCCTTTTTGGAGTTTGTACCCCGAGATTTGAGCCTTCGGACTAAGAAGCAACCTAGGGCATCTCATTCCTCCTTGGCTTATTTTTGGGATTTAATTTCAAATTCTAGCGGGATTTAGCCTCCTTTAATTAATGAATTCATATGTCGGCTTGGTGTGATTCAATCTCGAGAAATTAAGCATAGATAAGTATAAATACAAGGTTCCTTCACTCATTTCCAATCAAGTCTTTTGTGAGAGAATTCCTAATAGAAAGTTGTAGTCTACAAGAGCATTCAAGAGTAATTCATCAAGCATTTGGAGCCATCATCAAGATTCAAGCATCATGTCAAGGGTTTGGGGCATCAATTCATGTTGTTGAGCCAAGATTTTGGATCTAGCATTGAAGATCTATTTACAACCATTATTCACATCAAATACAAGAATCCAATATCTACATTCCTCATGGCCACTACATTGTAGATTGTAGATTTTCTTCACAAGACATCATCTGTGGTGATATCATTTACACATTTCATGTTTCGTGCTTCATTTCATTCATTTCATCATTTTGTTTGATTACCTACAAGGGGTTTGACCAAGGAAAACCCCAATTTACTAACAATCAACAAGTTTTTCCTCCCCTGCATATTTTTTTTTGTAGAGCTAGGTTGAAGACTTGAAGATCATTTAGGGTGCAAAGTTGTCATCTTCACGAAAACTCACCTGCATGCCAGATCTGGAAGATTTAGGAGCTCAGATCTGAGAAGATTCAAGTGTAGACCTTGGAGCTCATGACCACATTCAAAAATTTCATAAATTCCAAAAACTACTAAGACAACACTAAGGACATCTTAGTCCTCCCAGGGGTATTTTACAGAGGTTCTTTTAGATCCGGTTTCGGCATCCAAAGATTTTGCATCTCCCCTGAAAATCAGTAATGGGACTCAGACAACAATAAGGGTGTCTTATTCCTCCCTAGCATATTTTGAAAACATTTTTGCATTTCCAGAATCATCATCACATTTCCAGCTTCTCAGGTACATACCCCTAACTTGTTATGGTTTATTTTTTTCATTTGATCTCCTTATTTGGCTTGCATTGCTTGATTTTGTGAGTTGAATCTTCATTTGTCTTTTCCAAGCATTTTCTTGGTGGTGAACCCCTAAAAGCTTAAAGAACCCATTCTTAGGTCCTCCTTGTTGAGAATTGACTCACCTTGTGAGGTTGATATTCAATCCAATTAGGACTCCTAGGACATCCTTGAATGATAATTGGAGAAAAGTGGTGTTCTATGACCTAAGTTATGAAGCTCCCATTTTCCTATTGTTCATTTTGGTGAACCTGACATTTTACAATATTCATTCATTTTTCTAATTTGGGGCTCATTAAGGTCCTAGATCTAGATTGCATTCATTCTTGCATTACATCTTGCATTAGTGAATGTGCATCTAGGGTTTCTCATATTTGCATTAGTGAAAGTGCATATAGGTTGCATTTTTGCTTTCTTGCATCATTTTATTTCATTGAAAATCTAAAAAGTGCGTTGTTCATCATCCCAATTGCATTTAGGAACATTGATATTGCATTCAAAATTGAAAAAATTGCATTCAACTTTGCATCCAATTTAGGAACACTATTAACAATTTAGAATTTTCTATTTTTTTGACAAATACCTCTACTAGGACAAAAATTCCCTTCCTGGCATCTTAGTCCCTCTCAGGGTTTTTAGCTCAGAATCCTATCTTTGTTGTTTTCTTTATGTTTCACTTTTTGAAACTTCAAAATATCACCAATAGGACCAAGACACCCTTATTGGCATCTTAGTCCCTATTGAGTTTAAAGCTGTAGTTTCCAGGGTTTAAATTTACTTTTTTGCACTTTTGTTTGCTGTCATTGGTTATCTGTTTCAGTGGGTTAACTTTCTATTACATGCATTTTACTAAATCTAGCTTAAAGTCCTTTATGTCATTGCTTCATTCCAAATTTGCATTCACAACCTTTCATCTTTCAAGTTGTTGGATATTGTAATCAAAAAATTACCTTGTTTCAAATTTGAACATTGTATTCAAAATTTTCACTTTAAGTCATTGCATTGCACTTTCTTTACTCTTCCATGATAGCATGTTTTCTTTCAAGATATGTGGCTTTGATATGGTTAAGAATAGATTGCATAAGTACAACATCCCCTCTTATGAGTTCAATATAGAATACATCAATGAGGTCATTAAGAAACATGTTAGTCATCCGTGTACTATCTTTCATGAAACCATTGACACAATCGTTAATATTACATTACCCATTGGTGAGGATGGTAGTGTAGACAATCATAACAATCATATTTGTTCTTCTCCTGATACCTCTCCTATTAGTGATGAAGGTATCTTGGTGAAAGAAGATACACACATTGAGAGTCTTGATTGTCCCTATCCTCCTCCCCGTTTGGAAGATATTAGAAAACAAGAAGATGATATCATAGAAACATTTCTAAACATCACCTTACCTAGTCTCCATTCATCCCTTGCTTTTGAGAATGTTTTAACGAAAGAGGATGATATCATAGATAACAATAATTTTCCTTCTCCTAATATTCCCCCTTGACACAAAGAGGAAAGGTTGGTATTAGAAGATGCACCTATTCAGAGGCATGAGAATCTTGTTCCTCCCTTCCCTAATGCTCTTACCATTTGGAATGATCTATTTTCTAATCATAGTTTTCCTTCTCTTGATGCCTCCCTTACTTGTGATGAAGCTACTTTACAAAATCTAACCATGGAATGTGATGAAAATCTTACAAGATGATGCAGGAGCATCCAGTGGTGTAAGGGCAATCTTGCATCACCCAAAAATAGTTAAATTTTAAGTTTCTCAATTTTTAGATGTTTTTATATTTTTGGATACCCTTTTCATCATAATGAAATTCTCAATTTATGGTTTTTATTTTCTATTCCTGGGTTGAAAGATATTGCAGTTTTAGTTTCCCAGATTTGCACCTAAAAATCTTTCGAGTTAGATTTAAGGCACTTAGAGTTCCTGGATTGGCCCTGAAACTTTCCAAAATTGGTGTAGTTGATTTCAAGTGCATTATTTACTTTGAGACCTTTCTAATGGTTCAAACGGTTCACAAATCGAAGTTTCGGATCAAAAGTTATGGCCCCAGGAAGTTGGTGCACTTTCTAGAAGATACAATTCCAAATGTTCTTTTGAAATTTGAACTTCAAGTTGTAATTTTTCGGCGTCAAACTGCCTAAACTCAAATTTGAATGTTGTTTTGGCTCCAAACTAAAGAGGAGCTCTATTTATAGGCCGGTTTCTAATTTTTTTGTAACTTTTTTTGGGGACAAGCTCGCATATTGCGAAAGGGTGATTCTATAGCTTTTTGTAACTTGCATATGTTGTAGAACTTGGGGATTTGAGATCCTATATATGTAAGAAGCTCCATTTTTTGAATAATAAAATTATTCTCTTGTTTGTGGGTTATTTTCTAAGTCTCGGGTTGTGCCCTCATCAAGTGGTATCAGAGCAGGTTTTCTTGAGTGTGTGGACATATCATCGATCGTGAGGCAGTTCATACCAGGACCATGGTTGTGGGTCGAGGTCAAGAAAGATACCTCCAAGAGTGATGCCTAGTAGGCATGGTGGTGCTAGAGGTGGTCGAGGCAGCAGAAATGCTGGTGGAAGAGATACACTGGCAGCCCTCCAAAGACAGATTGATGCGTTACAAGAGCAGTTGAGAAGAGGGTTAAACTTGAGGGAGGAAAGTGAGGATGAAGGAGACGAAGAAGGTTCAAATGTAGAAGAGGAAGAAGAAGCAATTGATCAAGACCAAATGCAGCTAATAAGGGCCATTTCAAAAATTGGGAAAAGACCCAGAGCATAAGTCCCCAGTTATTCCAGAAGTCTGATTATGGAAGAGTTGACCAACTGGATCAACAAGCTAGAAGAATATTTTGTGTATGAGGAAATAGAGGACCCAGATCAGGTTAAGTTTGTGAAAATGAAGCTAAAGGGCCATGCAGTATTTGGTGGAAAGAGGTCCAGTTGGAAAGAAATCAAAGAGGAAAAGGAAATATCACTAGATGGAATCGCATGGTAGAGAAACTGAAGAAGCAGTTCATACTAGTGGACTACGAGTTAGATCTTGAAGAAATTGCAAGGATTGAAGCAAGGAAAATCTATGAAAGAATATATTGAATATTTTCACAAGATAATCATTAGAATAACCACACAAAGGCCAATAAGGAGAAGGTAGCCCGATATCTTAATGGGTTACGACTGAGCATTCAGGAGGAGTTAAGCCTAGTCAGAATGACCACCATTGAGGATGTGTATCACTTTGCTCTGAAGGTGGAAGAGAAGCTAAAAAAAAGATTTGATGACAAGCAAAAAGGACGAGGAGGTCAAAGTGGAAGGGGTAGTGGAAGACCTTCAAGAAGCCGAAATGATGATGAAAAGAAAAGTGAAGATGTGAGTACCAACCGAAGCTAAAGGAATGACAACTTCTACTGCCCTCGTGATCAAAATAGTGGTGATCAAAGAGGTAGTGGACGAGGGAGATATGGACAAGGATCTGGAAGAGGTGGTTTCAAAGGCGTGTTTCAGTGTGGTGAAGAAGGCATCGAGCCTATGAATGTCCACAACACCAAGGGCAGACAAAAGGCCAGAAGGTCATGGAAGGGTTGCATATGCAGATGAGGAGGCCCAATCTGAACATTTGATGATGCTGAAAGGGGAGAAGCCCTAGTGATTAGGAGAGCCCGTGGTGAGGGAAAAGGAACTAGAATAGAGGAAAGATCTATTTTGCACAAGGTGCAAGTGTGAAGGAAAATATTGTGATGTCATTATTGACGAGAACAGATAATCAGTGTCAAGAGATGGTCACAAGTTGAAGTTGAAGAAAGGGCAAAGCCACCTACATATCGGATTGTCCGGTTGCGAGAAAGACCACAAAGTTTTGTTCAATGAGCGTGCCTAGTAAAGTTCAAGATCGGGAGCTACCATGATGAGGTACTCTATGATATCATCCCCATGGATGCATGTCACATGTTGTTGGGGAGGTCGTGGCAGTTCGATAGGTGAGCTATACATGATGGCCATGCAAACACTTATTCCTTGACAAAGGATGGGGTTCGTCACAAGTTGAAACCCCTGAAGGAGACCGAAGAAAAGGTATGCAGTAGTGCTAGAATTTGTTATGTAGATGGAAGAAAAATTTTAGAAGGTATGAAGCATGAGCTTGTGTGTTATGCATTGATTCCTAGAGTGAGTAAGGAGGATAGTGAGAAGGTTCTAGAAGAAGTTTTTGGGATGTTGGATGAGTTTTAGGATATTGTTTCGATAAGTACCTGGGGTTTACCACCAATAAGGAAGATGTCGATCAGATTGACTTGATTCTTGGAGCCAGTTTGCCAAATAAGGCAGCTCATAGAATGACTCTAGCAGAAAATGAGGAGTTGAACAAACAAGTTCAGAGTTGTTGAGAAAGGTTTGATCAGGAGAGTTTGACTCCATGTGCATACTGCAATACTAGTACCAAAGAAGGATGGGGAGTGGAGGATGTGTCAGATTCCTGAGCCATAAACAAGATAACAATCAATGATTTCCCAAGCCAAGGATGGATGATTTGATGGACTGTTTGAGTGGAGCTCAGTACTTCACAAAGATTGATCTAAAGAGTGGATATCATCAGATCAGATTCGAGAGGAAGATGAATGGAAGATTTCCTTCAAGACCAACTTGAGGGCTTGTACGAGTGGTTAGTCATGCCTTTTGGGCTAACCAATGCACCGAGCACATTCATGCTGCTCATGAACGAGGTACTAAAATAATTTGGAGAAGTTTTATTGTGTATTTAGATGATATTTTTATTTTCAGTAAGACGTTGGATGAGCATCTGATGCATATTCGAGATCCTTTGAGAAGTTAAGAGAAGAGAAACTATTGATTAATCTTAAGAAGTGCAGTTTTGTGAAGAGGGAGTTAGTGTACTTGGGGTTTGTTGTCTCAGCAGAAGGTCTCAAGATGGACCCAGAGAAGGTGAAGGCTATTCTGGAATGGCCTACCCCAAGAACTGCTACTGAGGTGAGATATTTCCATGGTTTGGCTAGTTTTTATAGAAAGTTCATTAGAAACTTCAATAGTATTTGTGGACCCTTGACTGAAATAATGAGAGGGATAGAAAAGAATTCAAGTGGAGCACTCGAGTGGCAAAGAGTTTTGAACTGTTGAAGCAAAAGGTAATAGAGTAACCTGTTCTATCCATCCTAGATTTCAACAAGGTTTTCAGGTGGATTGTGATGCCAGTGGTTGTGCCATTTGAAGCAGTGTTGAGCCAAGAAGGTAAGCCCATTGCCTATTTCATTGAAAAGTTAAATGATGCCAAGAGAAAGTATTATGTATATGATCAGGAATTTTATGTAATAGTTTAAGCATTAAAGAAATGGAGAAATTATTTGTTCCGAATTAATTTGTTCTATATACTGATCATCAAGCCTTGTAGTACCTAAATAGTCAGGGAAAATTAAACCAAGAGGCATATGAAATGGGTAGAGTTTTTGCAAAGTTATACCTTTGTTTTGAAACATAGGAGTGGGAAGTAAAATAGGGTTGCAGATGCCTTAAGTAGGAGGCATACATTGATGACAAAGATGCAAATTGAAGTGGTTGGGTTCAATGAACTTAAGACACTGTACACAGAAGATCCTTGATTTCGCAGAGGCTTGGAAAGCTTGCAAGGAACCTGTTACGTGGACTGGACAAGGTGGTGGATTTCATAATCCAGGATGGCATGTTATTTAAGGGAAGTCAATTATGTATCTCGAGGAGTTCCATGAGGGAGAACCTGATAAAGGAGAAGCATAGTGGAGGAATGGTAGGACATTTTGGTCGGGATAAGACCATTGCCATTATCAGTGAGCATTATTATTGGCCTTAGTTGTCACAGGATGTGAAGAATTTTGTACAAAGTTGCAGGGTATGTCAGATGACTAAGGAGTGAGCTAGAATATAGACTTATATTAGCCCTTACTTGTACCAAGAGGCCATGGGAGGATATAAGTATGGACTTTGTTCTTGGTTTTCCAAGGACACAACGAGGGAATGATTCAGTCTTTGTGGTGGTTGATAGGTTTTTGAAGATGGCATATTTCATTCCATGTCAGAAGACCCATGATGCAGTCCACATTGCTGACTTGTTCTTCAAAGAGGTGGTGAGGCTACATGGTCTGCCAAAGAGTATTGTTTCAGATCATGACACCAAATTTTGGGGTACTTTTGGAGGACCTTGTGGAAGAAGTTGAAGATAGAGTTGAAGTTCAGTTCTGCACACCATCCACAAATAGATGGGTAGATAGAGGTTGTTAACAAGAGTCTAGGTAACCTACTGAGATGTCTGGTAGGAGATAAACCCAAGGGATGGGACTTGATCTTACCATAGGTAGAATTTTCTTACAACAATTTCCAACAGAAGCAGTGGTAGATCACCGTTCCAAATTGTGTATGGAGGTAGCCCCAGAACAACTCAGTGAGGAAGATGGACCAAGAGAAGAAAATAAGTGCTGAAGCCGAAGATTTTGTAGAGCACATCAAGAATATACATGAGAAGGTAAGAGAACACATTAATAATATGAATATGCAATATAAGGCTAAGGCAGATCAGAAAAGGAGGAATAAGGAGTTTCAGACCGATGATGAAGTAATGGTCCACTTGAGGAAAGAAAGGTTTCCCATGGGAACCTATAAAAAATTGAAGATGAAGAAATTCGGTCCCTGTAAGATTTTGAAGAAGCATGATTCAGGGAATGCATATGAGGTAGAGTTGCCTGATGGAATCAACATTTCCCCTATGTTCAACATTTCATATTTGACAGAGTATCATGAAGGTGGAATGGAGAAAGCACTAGCAATAGGGTAGCATGACATTCCAGCACCTACTTTAAAAAGGGAGGAGATTGAAGCAATCTTGGATAGTCGTGTGGGAAGGAGTACGAGAAATAGGTAGTATGAAGAATATCTAGTGAAATGGAGAGGAAGGCCTGTGGAAGATTTATCCTGGCTATCTAAGGCACAGTTGACCAGTTGGGTTTTCTCAACCATCTGAGACATGACGGGTCACTTCTCAAATTACCCTAGGTGTCTAATGCAGGAGCATCTAGTGGTGTAAGGGCAATCTTGCATCACCCAAAAATAGTTAAATTTCAAGTTTCTCAGTTTTTAGATGTTTTTACATTTTTGGATACCCTTTTCGTCATAATGAAATTCCCAATTTATAGTTTTTATTTTCTATTCCTAGGTTGAAATATATTATAGTTTTAGTTTCCTAGATTTACACCTAAAAATCTTTCGAGTTAGATTTGAGGCACTTAGAGTTCCTGGATCAGCCCCAAAACTTTCTAAAATTGGCATAGCTAATTTTAAGTGTGCTATTGACTTCGAGACCTTTCCAATGGTTCAAACGGTTCACGAATCGGAGTCTCGGATCAAAAGTTATGGCCCCAGGAAGTTGGTGCACTTTCTAGAAGATACAATTGCAAATGTTCTTTTGAAATTTGAACTTCAAGTTTCAATTTTTTGGTGCCAAACTGCCTAAACTCAAATTTGAATGTTGTTTTGGCTCCAAACTAAAGAGGAGCTCTATTTATGGGCAAGTTTCTAATTTTGGGGTAACTTTTTCTGGGGACAAGCTCGCATATTGTGAAAGGGTGATTCTATAGCTTTCTGTAACTTTTTTTTTAGAACTTGGGGATTTGAGATCCTCTACATGTAAGAAGCTTCATTTTCTGAATAATAAAATTATTCTCTTATTTGTGGGTTATTTTCTAAGTCTCGGGCTGTTCCCTCATCACAAGATCTCCTACTAGGGTAGATGGTATAGCGCAAGAGAATGAGACCTTAGAGGAAAAGGATAAAGTCATGAACAATCATAACAATCAAATAGAGCCTCCTCCTAATATCCCCACTATTGATGAGCAAGACAATTTGACCATTGATAACTCCCTTACAATGCGATGAAGTCATTTTAGAAGAACAAACCCTTGATATTCAAGAACATTTGGTTTATAGTTCTCCTAAAAACTCTCCTACTAGGGAAGATGTAACGGTGGAAGAAAATGAGAACATTGACAATAGTAATTCCTTAGATGAATATGATGAATTAATATTAGACTCCCCTTCACTAAGAGATCATGAAAATAAGGATAACTCTTCAAAGGTTATGCACATTAGATACCCCTTGGGGTACTCTCCTGAGCC
Source organism: Sequoia sempervirens (assembly GCA_007258455.2). Lineage (NCBI taxonomy): Eukaryota > Viridiplantae > Streptophyta > Pinopsida > Cupressales > Cupressaceae > Sequoia > Sequoia sempervirens. The sequence continues at coordinate 41,111 of VDFB02121057.1, forward strand.
TAAACTTATCAGTTATCCACCCTCTCAAAAACCACAAGTTCAAAACAAACCCATCCTTATCCTCAGACCACCTAAGAACAATGTTTCATAGCAACCAAGTTACAATACCGTTTCTCATACATACAACACTATGAACAATCCACAACCAAGACAAACAACTTCAACGTCCCTCCCATTGCCTAATCCTATCTTACCAGGTCCCCCTCATTTAACTTCACAAAGTGGAAAGGAGTATGATCTTGTCAAACAACTAAAGAATACTCCTGCTAAGATAAGACCTTGCATGAACTAAGAAAAATCCCTTCGAACATTCCTCTTTCTTATTGCGTTCCATTTTTGTGCCTTATTAAAGTCATGGAGGTATGACTTTGATATGGTCCCCTGGGGCTCACCTAGTGAACAACTAGCTTCACTAGCCCTCATGAGCATGCATTTTATTTCTTTTGTCCTTATTAAAGTCATGGGGTATGGCTTTGATATGGACCTCTTGGGGCACACCTAGTGAACAACTAGTTTCACTAGCCCTTGTGAGCATGTGTTTTTTTTTGCATAGTGGACAACACGTTCCACTTGTAAACCTCTTTTTGGAAAAACAACCTAGACCCGGCCTACAACATGTTGGATGACTAGTCGAAGCTTGATAGATTGCACATTATTCTCATGAGTCTCAATAAGGATATCTTCTAACACCAAACTATCTTCTCTATGTCTAGAAGAGATATTAGGAGAATGAAAGGTTTGATTGTCATGTTTATCTATAATTATATCCCCATTTCCTATAATGTCTTCCCAAGTAGGAGAGGTGGGATTTCCATGGCTCTGAATTATTGGATCTCTTAATATCAACATATCCTCCACATAAATATGTTTGTCATGATCATTCACAATTGTATCCTGTAGTGTACTAAAATGCATACCTTTACATTTTAACACTTGTTTGGGCTTTCCTTACTTTATTTTAGTTATGGCTTAATTGGTCCTATTTTGCATCCACAAGCCTAATAAACTATGTATTTTTATGGAAAATCCTAACAAATATTAAATGATAAATGATAATTTAATGATTTTGTTGGTGTCCCTGATTTGTGGATTGGGACTAAAACGCCACCTAGGGCATCTTTGTCCTCCATGGGTCTTGGGAACCTGATCTTGAACACACCTAAAAAGGTCCCTTTTTGTAGTATGTGCCCTGAGACCTTGGGACTAAGACGCCACCTAGAGCATCTTAGTCCTCCTTGGCTTATTTTTGAGATTTAATTTCAAATTTTTGTGGGATTTAGCCTCATTTAATTAATGAATTCCTATGTCGGCTTGGTGTGATGTAATCTCAGGATAGTAAGCATAGATAAGTATAAATACAAGGTTCCTTCACTCATTTCAAAACAAGTCTTTTGTGAGAGCATTCCTAATAGCAAGTTGGAGTCCATAAGAGAATTCAAGAGAAATTCATAAAGCATTTCTAGCCATCATCAAGATTCAAGCATCATGTTAAGGGTTTGGTGCATCCATTCATGTTGTTGAGCCAAGATTGTGGATGTATCATTGAAGATCTATTTACAACCATTATTCACATCAAATCCAAGGACCCAAGATCTACATTCTTCATGGCCACTACATGGTAGATTGCAGATTTGCTTCACAAGACATCATCGAAGGTGATATCATTTACATATTTCATGTTTCATGCTTCATTTCATTCACTTCACCATTTGGTATGATTACCTACAAGGGGTTTGACCAAGGTAAACCCCCATTTACTAACAATCAACAAGTTTTTCCTCCCTTATATGTTTGTGTTTGCAAATCTAGGTTGAAGACTTGAAGATAATTTCGGGTGCAAAGTTGTCAAAGTTGCAAAGTTGCATAGCAAAGTTTTTATCTTCACGGAAACTCATCTACAGGATAGATTTGGAATATTCAAGACCTCAGATATGAGTAGAGGCAAGTGCAGACCTTGGAGCTCAGGACCACATTTAGAGATTTCATAAATTCCAAAAAGACTAAGACAACACTAAGGGCATCTTAGTCCTTCTAGGGGTATTTTACAGAGATTCTTTCAAATCGAGTTCTGGCATGCAAAGATTTTGTATCTCCCCTAAAAATCAACAATGGGACTAAGACAACAATAAGAGCGTCTTAGTCCTCCCTCATATATTTTGACATCAGTTTTGCATTTCTAGAATCCTCGTCACATTTCTAGACTTCCCAAGTACATACCCCGTAACTTTCTATGGTTTAATTTTGTCATTGGATCTCCTTGTTTGGCTTGCATTACTTAATTTTGTGATTTGAATGTTCATTTGTCTTTTCCAAGCATTTTCTTGGTGGTGAACCCCTGAAAGCTTAAAAAACCCCTTCCTAGGTCCTCCTTGTTGAGAATTGACCCACCTTAGTCAATCCAATTAGGACTCCTAGGACATCCTTGAATGAAAATTAGTGAAAAGTGGTATTTGTTGTGCCCATAGGACACACGCCCCATTTAGAATGGGGACCCTCTCTTTTCCACCCTTGCTAGGTCACTTTTTTCCTTTGCCTCATTTTGTGTACCCCCTATTTTGAGTTCCAAGAGGTCAGGGAGTCCTAAAATCATAATCTTGAGTTGACCAAATTCACCACCCAAAAGAAATTCCTAAGTCTTTTGCTCTTGCAGAACTCAGTTGTTTGTTTTCCCTTTGCTTTTGAAACTGGTGTCTTTCTCCCAGTGTGGGTGCACCTTCGCAGAATTCTATCTTGCTTTCTCCATTTTACTATCGACCGACCTAGGGCCTCCAACTGCATGGTGGAACCCACATCCTCCATCGCCATCCCTTTGCTGACCCATCGAATGATGATCACTTGCTTACTTTTTTCCCTGTCAGCTTTGGCTTTCCCGTCATCGATTGTTTCAAAACTCACACCCACCAACCACACCGGCTGCCATATGAGTAATTAATGTAGGTCATTAATGGAGAATTGCCTATAAATACCCAAGTTGACCTATCATTTTCATTCCCTCAGTCAGAGAAATTTTTAGAGCTTCAGTCAGTCGTCGCTGCCTCCATGCCCGCGTAACTCTTCAGTCATTTTCAAACAAGTGTTCATCGGATTCTTTATCGAGTTTTGCGGGATCATCAGGTGAGTTTCTTGTTGCCGCCCTAAGCCACGTCCTTGCTAATGGGTTTTGTAAATTTGTAAAATCTTGGGAAGAAAACCATAGAATTTCTCTTTGTAGACAATTAAGTACCAAAATTTGTGCCTACCCATCTCGGCAAAACCTAGAAATCCCATCAAATTCAGCCCATTTGAACTCTATGGAACTTCAACCGCCAATCGTCATTCTTCACCAGGGTGTCCATGCCCTTGCGGCCCGAAAACTTCCCTTCTCCATTCTCTAAACTTTGAACTTCAAGTGTAAAATCTGAGGTCTTCGCCCCTCACGGGCCTGCGTATTCAGGTGGTTGTCGCTCTTTTGCCATCGTCATGAACCAAGTGAAAAACATCATATTTAAAGGCCCCTGCATGTCTACTTTTGTGTACTTCTACATGTGGGTGGAACTTCCTTCTTCGTCATTTCCTAATGGTTATCAAACCTCTCTGCCCCACCTTGCAGACCCCGAAAGGGATGCATCTGCCAACCTTTTTGTGCACTGAAGTTTCCTTTGCAGACCGCTCATTGTGGACTTCCATCACCTCTTCGCCGCCAATGTTAACACCTTCACAAGTGGCTGAGGTGACACTTCTTCCTGTGTCATGGAACCCATGATCTACTTCACCCTCTAAACTTGCCCAACAAAAACCTGAGCCTTGATTCCTTTGCAAGCTAGAGATTGCGGGAATTCGTCTGCGGACCGCCCCACCCACTTCATCATTTGTAGAGTGGCCAATGACTCACTTCCATCCACCTTGTGGAACCCAGTGGTGACTTTTCCCCTAAGATTTCATCAAAAAATGGCTAAGTGAAGATGCATTGCAAGCAATGTATTGTGGGTCGCCCCTATGGCCTGCCATTGTGTGACTGTCGTTTGTGAACGACCGTGTCTTGCCATCTTTCCACACAGCGGAACCTAAAATTCCCTTCACCGTCCAACCCTCCTCAAGAAAAATACCGATGCTGAGATCACTCCATGGACCTGCCCATGCGGGTTGCCTGTTGCGGGGCACCACCTTGTCTCTACCATTTGTAAATGGCCATCCCTTAGTAGAATTTTGTAGCTCCCCACTTGCAATTCCCCGAACGATCAAACATTGAAGAGTAAGCCCAAGCCATCCAAGCCTCCTACGGATCCCGCAATGTGGGATTCCCTTGGTGGGATTCCTCTTCCAAAACACTGTTTATAAATGGTGAGGCTACAAATGGCCTTGATGACTCCTGCCTCTACATCCTTCAAGTCTACATTAGCGAAATGATCAAACTAACACCTCAAAGGGCCTCATAGATGAATGGAAAACATTCCTAAATGCCCAAATTCCTTGACCGACCCTTGAAATCCAAGTGCAAAAATTAGAGTGCGGGTGGCCACCTATGGGTCGCCGCTACCATAGAGCCGTTTCACCTTGAGTCACTCCAGATAACTACTAGCCCAGGGAAACCTGCACCCCTAGGCTTGCATTCTCGTGATTGGCCCAAACAAGCATTAAATGATGAATTTTAATGAATTATATGGTCCTCAATGATGGAATGTTTGATCAGACCCTTGTGTTTGCAATATTTCACTAACACTCCCCTCACTTATCACATGAATATGCTTACTACATATGTGTATGTAGGATTTATGGAACTGGTTGTGGGGCCATCAGGAGCGTCCTTAGAGAAAGAGAAAGGAAAGAAGATCACAAAGGTGTCGAGAGGAAAAAATACAAAGATCAAATGAAATATCAATTCCACAGGGTGGATATCACCTCTAGGGTCACTTCTGACTGGAACAAGATCTCAAACACCAACCTTGGGCATATAGATATAGATGAGTTCAGGAAATGGGTCATAGTCAACCCAACCACTATCAATGCCAAGAAGATTAGAAGAAGTGGTCTTGCCAAAGAAGTTGGCTTTCCACCCACTCTAGTAGCCCCAGAACTAGTAATGACATGCAGGTAAGCCTACCATGGGGATGCCCAAAAAATTATTGATCATGAAGGCAAAAAACTGGAAGAATTGTCAACCCAGTCCATAGGCGAGACATTCTAGATCCCCACATTTGACCCTATGCAAGAAATAGAGAAGGGGTATGGAGAAAACATGTGGAAGGTAGATCCCCAAGGTTGCAAGAAGTTGACCAATCAACATTGGTTAAAAGAGAAAAGGGGCAGTGTTGCTAAGGTGCCCCAATATTTGTTCTATAGTGACTTCTACAAAGCTTTTCATGAGTTGGTGACTCTCTTGAGTAGGTTGATGGGCATTCCCACTGCTACCTATTTTCAAGAATGGATGTTCTACTTTATTGAGTAAATCATCAAAGGGAAAACCAAGTTCCACTAGGTAAAAATGATTAGCAAAATCTTGCACAATCAACTCATGGAAGTAAAGAAGACATCATAGTTTTATGACCTCCTACTTGATGTATCTCCTGGTGATATCATTCCCCTACAAAACATTATTTGTTCCTTAGAGTCCAACTTCGGGAAGGGAGCTAAAAGTGTATGATAAGTATCAACAATTGCAATACCAAAACTTCAAGGAGTATCACAGAGTGAATGGTTCCTTTATTGGGCATATCATCAGACTTCTTGGATGAGACTTCGAAAGGAGAGTTTCACACCATGCTCATGTGTTCATTCATAAATTTAGGTAACTATTCATATAGTCCTGAAGTTCACTTATATCAGAATAGAGGGTTTCTCTAAGAGGCCTTACAAGCTGCCCCAATACCTAAATGACCGGATGATCATATTGGAAGTCCACAAGTTGTTACAAAAGGATCATACATTGTTGAGCGATAATCACATGGCGGGCATCCCCTAACCTCTCACCTTTAATCAGTGTATGTATGCTATTCTCGTGTCCCAATGCATGGAGTACTCAGAAAAGAAAATAATTGAGTATAATATGGACCTTCACACAGCCAGACCCAAAATGGATCCTTACGACAAACTAAAGAAGTTTGTCAGAAAAGAATAAGCCCACCTGCCCCACATTGAAGACTTTTCAAAAAAATTCCAAGATGATAAAGAGGTGTGCATGCGGCACTACATGCACATAACTGCTTAATTTGTGAAGTCAATCAATATCTTCCCGATGCTCGACCAGATCATGGAGGATGAAGACATCATTTTGGATCCAAGATTTGATGTTGTGGCTAACTTTTCACTACCACTAATTGACTGGAATGAGGAAGAGGCTAATGACCTAGATATCATGACTCGGCCAGTGGAGAACAAAACTAGGCAGTGGATTGACACCCAAATTACTCAGCTCAAGCTATAGGGGACTACACTAACGTATGGTGAGCTCAAAGATGAGATCAAGAGTGAGATCGAAAGTGGGATAGCCATTGCTCCAACTAAGGAAACCTTGAAATCTCCTGCAACGACACTGTCAAGAAAGAGGAAAGATGTATCAGAGCAGCAACCCAAGCCTAAAGTCTACTCAAGAAATCCTACAGAAGGGGAATCCTCCAAATGGGAAAAGAAGTCAGGAGGGTTTATTGAGATGCCCACAATTTAGGAAGACCCTCAACATGAAGGCGCAGAAGAGGCTGAGCACCCACAATCCCCACCTACCACATCTGCTCCTCCTAGTGTTTCCATTGTTGCTACTACTCCGCCTCCCACATTTCAAACACTGCAAATCTCATCCTTGCCCGCTGTGGACATCTATATCCACTTGGCTTCCACTTCACCTATGATTCTGATTATGGTGTGGGATTCCTCCTCTACTACAACCTCTCCATTATCATCTTCCTCATTGTCTCCTTCTGCTACAATTCTCCTAGCTGCTACAACAATTATGCCCTCTCTCACTCTACCAGAGGCCTTTCTGAGACATATTCAAAATATACCCATGGAACTCTTGGGGTATTAATGAATCATGCAGTACAAGCTATGATGGCCCAAGCTTTAGCTAGCCTCCCTATCCCTCCTCTCATAGAGCCACCAAAAATGGAGACTACAATGCAAATATCAGAAGAAATAGAGAGACAGCAGAGGGAGGCCACCAAGGAGATAGCTGAAGAAGATGAGGATCCTTTTAAGGATGACTATTATGAGCACCTTGAGGGTGGAATAAATGTGGCTATAGATGAGGTTGCCTATGAAGATAAGGAGTCACAATCCTCAGAGGAGGATACAAAGGCACTCAATGAAAGGTATATAGTCGAAACCTTCGATCAAGAGTATGAAGAAGAGTTGTCCCAGGAGCTCAAAGATGTTGGGGAAGAAATTGAACATGAAAAGCAACCCTCTGAGGAAAGAGATGACACCGGTGACAAAATGGGGATGAAAGAAGAGCCTCTATTGGTCGGCCAAGATAAGGGCCCTATTCAGGAAGAGGAAATACCTCCCAAGAAAGAAAAGGAAAAGGAGGAGGTTGAATTAGAAGAAGAAGACAAAAGCAAACCTGAAGAAGAATCTGAGCTTAGAAATAGCCCCAAGCTAGAATGCCACGAAAATCTCAAGCAAGAAGTAGAGCAGGCCCCACCATCAAAGGATATCACCAAATAAAACATAGCCACTACTAAGGCAAATAAGGAAAAGGCTATACTGATTCAAGACTTAGATGAGGAAGAAGAAAGAAAAGAACTCGAAGCCCCTAGATATGAAGAAAAGAAACCTCAACTAGAACAGAAAGAGGAAGGTGATCATGAATTGCCAAAGGAGGAGTCTCAAATGCCTAATTGGCTAAAAAAGAAACTACAAAAGAATGCCCCCATCCTCGTGGATCCTAAGACCAAACTCGAGGCTATATTGGCACAAGCACAAACAAATCCAAGTAAAGAGAAGAATCCAAAGATTCTTTCCCACATAACAATTGATGCATCCGGATTGAGGACCATGTAGATCACCACCCTAGTAACAAATAAAGGAGATGGGGTTAGTTACAATATCTTGACCATCAACTTGGGTACTGCTATGGGGGAGTAGAAAATAGATGAATTCTAGGGATCAGTAGCCATGATAGTTGAGAAAATGAACAAAGACCAATCTTCCAAGGAGGAACTGAAGGCACAAGTGGTGAAACTTAGCACCTACATTCAACAGTGGATGTCCCTGGAGGAAGAAACCCCGACTACGTCTTACGCACCCCAGTTGCTATCCCAAGATGAACTATCCAAGATGGAGAAAATGAAGAATTGGACCAAGGCTACCTCAGATTGGTTTAGATGGGTGTTATACATTAGTGATATGGGTATTTGTCATGTGTTTCAAACAACCAATAAGTTTTGGGAAGTATAGAAGTAGCTTGAGGGCACAGAGAGAATTTTTCATAAGTTCCCTGAATTATATAGGATAACATATTCTAAACTCAAGGCCATCCTCAAAATGCCCGAGAACACATGGAAAAAGGAGTTGGCCCAAGTAAAGGACGATCATTGGTTGGTGGAGACATGGAAGATGGTCCTAGACCACATAAGAGACATCCTAGAAAGATTACTCCATGGAGTATAGCTTTACCTCACATGGGTCAAAGAACACAATACAAATAGTGAGGAGTATTTGAAACTCATGACAGATTACAATATACTCATTGTGGAACTGGATCTAGAGAAGATCATACCATATTTCCACAAGAAAATGGAGAAAGGATCAATAGATTCACTAACACCGGACTTCGTGGTTTTTGCTACCTGAGCCTTCATCTAGTTAGGGAAGGTGATCAAGGCTACACCAAAGTGCATGAAGAATTGGGAGCTGATCATGGGAAGATCCAAGAAGCTCACCTTCCAAGTGATTCAATAAAATATCATGGAGTGGGATAATCTTCAAGCATTGATTGGCAAGTTTGTAGAGTATGCCAATGTTCAGAAAAGAAAGGGAGTTCCTATAATAGATGATGAGTTCCTAATAGTGTAGCTGCAGCCAAAAGAGAAAATAAATAGAAGACAAGTGCTATAGCGTCAGGCCACTAAAAGATAAAATAGGGAAAGAGAAAAATAATGTATTTTTATATTAGTAAATTTTGGGGGGTTGGTGAAACCCTAGCTTGTGGTGAATTTGAGACATACAATGTAAATCAATCCTAGCCATTCATTTGGGCTTTAGAAAACTATAAATAGGGGGTCTCCTCTCATTTTCAAAGAGAGAGTTGAGTTGTTGTAATGACATGTTGCAGAAATTTGAATAGAACTTCATTGCTTTTGGTGGATTCTTGAGTTTCTCTCATGTTGCATGATTCTTCTCCTCATGTTTGATAGATTTAAGTTACTTTAGCTTGATGTTCTAAGTGTTTTAAAGTAGTTTTGATATTATGGTTGTTGTTGTCCATTGATCTTGAAGCATGCTATTGTGTTGATGCTTTCCATGTTCATGCTTTTTTTTGGTTATTGATGATAATCAGTTTTGTAAAGCTAGTCTGAACATGAATTCATTGATGCACTTAAGTTTCATCCTTTTATTCATGCTTTATGTTGAATGAATAGCTAAAAATTTGGCAAACCCTAGAAGATAGCACTAGTTTCATGATACTATGTGTTTTGGTTAAGTGGAAGTCAGTTATAGGAAGGTTGTCCACTATAGCATTTCATTATCACTATTTATTGGTAGTTGTAGGTCTAGGAACTTCATCCTCCATTTTCCCTTTTGAATTTTCTTTGAAATAGTAGTTTAGGCAAAGTTCCAGCATCATTGTAAAGCCAAATTTAATGTTAAAGTGGAGTTTTAGACTATTGTTTTGAACTTGCAGCAATTGCACATCATTTCTAGAATCTTAGGAACTCCATTTGAGGATCTAATCTCCTGCCAACTTAACAATTGTCCATGCCCCTTGTGATTACCAGCAAATCACATGAATTGTCCAAGTTGTTTTTTGCAAGTCATGACTTGACACTTGAGAGACCTTAGGATAATTTTCTACAACTTTCTTGTGGGAAGTTGTCTTTCAAGAGAGGTAGTGCACTTGTGTGCTTCTTGTGTTGAGAAGTGCAAAAAAACCCATCAATAGAACTAGCGCTAGGAGGGCATCCCTTTTGTTAAGCTGGATCAAATTGGCTCCTTTTCCCTTGAAATGTTCCAAAGAATATTAAGATCTACACCCAACAAAGGGGAATTCCACGAGCTACCTACCCCCACCAAGGCTAAGAGAGCTAAAAGAGGGGAAGCATCTTCATCTACCTCATCTCATCCATCCACTTCACCTCCATCCTCACCCCTTCCTTCCATCCATCCACTCCACACTTCTTCTTCATTTCCAACACCCACTGTTTCTTCCCAGCCGCTCCAAGTTTCCTTCCAGTTGCCTACTTCCCATGGCCAGGGCACTGCCCCTTCCCCAACCCCTCAAGTCCAAGGAGTTGCCCCAAGTGTTGTTGCTCCTTTGTAACCCCGAGTCACTATTGTGCAGTAGGCACCACCTCCCCCTCCCGCCATGGATTGGTTGGGAAAGAACCCTTCTCCCTTGTCCTTCCAAGTCTACCATGATACGCCAAAGAATCTGCAGGGATTCTGCATGAAGTTCTATCCTTGTGATCCATAGAGGACAATAGAAAAACATATCAAAATCTTCCAAAGAACATTGAAAGACATGAAAATAGATCAGGAAGACGTGGCTTGTTGGCTCTTTCCTTACTCTTTGGGGGAAAAGGCATTTTATTGGTACATTAACTTACCAATAGGATCCATCACCACTTGGGATCTTTTGAAGAATGCCTTCCTACAGAAATACAAGATCCCAGTTAGTCCTTCCAAACTATATCAACAATTCATGACTGTTCGAAGGGAAGTCAGTGAACCGATCAACTCCTTCAATGATCGATTTCATCATGCATATATGAGACTACCTCAACTCAATTGGTCTATTATGTTGCGTTGGATAACCTCACATCTACACTGGTAAAAAGGATGTGCCCACCGCCTGCTAGTTTGGTGGAAGCTTATGTTGAGCAGTCATAGCAAGTACAAAATTGGGACAAAATGTTGTTGGTCCATTGCCATCTTTGGGGCCAGCTACTCACCCAATGTAAATCCAAGGACTCACCCAAGCCTTGGCACACCACACACCAATCATGAACCAAGTTTCACAGCTACCCATGGTGCCTCATCCGGAAAAACCATTGAATTAGGCACCCCTAGTGCCTTATTACAACCACAACAGTAGCAAGTCTATCCTCAACCCTCTCAAGTGCCTACATATCTACAAGGGTTCGAGTTTCCACCCATTCAACAAAACCAACTAGCGGTGTAGCTGGTCTTCCTCCAAAGCCAAGCATCACAACCAAACAACACAGAGAAGGATCAAATAGATGAATTGACGAAGATGATCAAGAAGATGCCAACGGAAATGACCCACTTAAGGAATCAAAACAATCAGTTGCAATCTTCTCAATGAAGCATTCAGGTGAACCTCAATCGAGATAATAGGGGAAATTGTGATGCGGGTACTTCTTCTAGGTAGAATTATGAGAGGAAAATATTCCAATCATAGCTTCAAGAGGAGGCCTTCACAGAGACAGAACCAGACATGGAATACAAGGCCAAACAATGGAGGCATTCCTACTCCTCTCGACTAGCCTGCTAGCATAGGAAAAATGACAAGTGGGGTATACCTAGCTGAGTTGGCCTTTTTCAAGATAATGTTGGATTCACAAAATGAATAGGCACTCTGAGCTGGATTGCCTTGAGTTCTAGATAGCCGCAAAAATATTTCAAGTAGAGGTTCAGAATGTTGTGGACAGTGTTGGTTGTAGAGACATAGTCCCATCCAAACCATATGACTCTTTCATGCTTGTGGTCAATCAATCCCCCTTCCCATGAAGTGAAATTAATGCACTCAAAAAGGAGATTGTTTCCTCAAAGGATGAAGACGCAAAAGAGGTAAGCAACGAAGACTCTCTATCCTAACTTTATAATTCAATAGATAATGGTCCAGTAGATGAAAATGAGTCACGTGAGGATGAAGTCCAGATGTTCCATCAAAGGGAAACCCATTATAATTTAAGAAGCCGACAAGTAGGAGAAACTTTTACAACCTCTATTCTACCCAATAACTTCAACACTCCACCTGACCCAAATGCTAGTAACAACCCAGGTTGCCCTCATGTTCCCACTAAGTTTTTCAATAAAAATAAACAACCAAATCAAATGCAAAACCAATCTACTAGCTCTTCCCAATGCAACTCCTTTGAGGTTGAAATCAAACAAATGGGTGAATATGTAGCTGAAGAATTTAAGAAGGTTAAAATTAGTTTTTCAGCCTTTGAGTTGCTCAAAGTCCCAATAGTTAGGAATGCTTTCTTTAGAATGATTAATGGGATGACCTCTTCCAAGTCAACACAAGAGGTACCTGCCAAGAGAGTTTCCTTTGACGATTCATGGAATGAGCCTGTAATTAAGGAAATCTTAGGAAAGAAAAAAATGCACCCTCAAATCAGCACACAGGAAAGCAATCTACTTAAGAACAAAATCAAGTGCCAACTAAGGATAAGACCAAAGAGAAGGATAAAAATTAGGTAGCCCAGGTCGATACACTGATGGGCTTGTTCCAAGGAAAGTTAGAAACACCACCCTTCCTCACTACTATCAGAATATTTTGGAAGAACTTGCATAATTTTTTGGTCGATTCAGGACCATCGGTCAACGTCATGCCACTTGTTGTATGAAAAGCATTGGGAATAGTCCCTACTCCTTCTCGACAAAAGGTGACCCAACTAGATAAAACATAGGTGAATATAGTTGTTGAAATCAAATGGATCCCTATGCAGATTGCTACAGACCCAAGGGTGCAACAATTCATTGACATTCAAGTTGTTGATATTCTTGACACATACAGTATAATATTGGGAGGATATCTCACTAGGGCATTGAATGGGTATGTTGCAACTAAATTTTCTAACCTATGGTTGCCATGGAAAGGGTTTCTGAACTAGATCTACATAGACTAGGAGCCACACATGAAATTTATGATTACAGAGTACAACAATACCAATGAGGTGTTGTTTGTTGAAATAGAGTTGGGCAATTATTGTCTTGTGGCCTACCAAGAAGAATCAAAATCTCCAGAAGAGGAGGCGACTGAGGAAGTTCTCCTTGTGTTGTGTAGCCTTCCTGCTGATTTAACTTACACACCTTAGAACACCAAGATGTTTGTTGACTCAGATGATGAGGAATCTATGATGATCAAAATTTGGGATTATTGGATGGATTCCAGGAATTTATTGAAAAATGTGTGCAAGATCAACTCACCTTAGGAGTGAGGATGGACTTTCAAAAGCTCCTACTGCCTAGTTGGTGTAGGGTACATAATTTTTCCCATTCAAAATTTGAATATTTCCTTTGTCAAACACTCGTTTCTCATATCAGTGGACAAGTTACACCAAAATCCAACGGGACAACCCAACCACAACAGTGTTGAATCTGTGTCGTCATTGAAAGCTACTAATCCAAATGGGCAACAAAAGAAAGATGGATGCATGATCAGCCCTAGAGCCTAAGAATCTTCTAAGTTTTGGATGTTACGCTTTGATGAATCTAAGTCCAAGCAAGGAGCAGGAGTTGGGTTCAAACTCATCAACCCCATAGGTAATACATACTTTGCTACTCATAGACTTCAATTTTATTGTACAAACAATGTAGTGGAATATGAAGCGCTAGTCCATTATCTTTTAATGGCTCTAAAGAAAAAGGTCAAAATTTTGGAAGTCTTTGGTGATTCGGAGTTAATGGTGAAGCAAGTCAGAAAATATATTCATGCCCTGATAGGAGACTAGCAAATTATAGGCATAGAGTCTAGGACCTCATAGAAAGACTAGATGCCTTTAATATCCAACTAATCCCTCACTCCAAAAATCATACGGTTGATGCTTTAGCAGAGGGAACCAACACCTTGCAACCCCTTTCTTTATCAAGCTTATAAAAATTTATTGTTAAGCTTACTTCCATTTCGTCATTGCTGGACAATGTTACCAACTTCCAAGTATTCAATGACGAAAAGCACAAATTAGATTTCATCACCAGCTCTGATGTGTTTGCAACTCAGATAATTGATGAGGCCAAGTCTGAAGAGGCAAAATTGTACATAGAGGGAGTCATAAATCTAAAGACCAACACAATTCCTAGGGGAATGGTCAAGCTTGAATGAATATTTGAATTATATCAAATCAAAGATTAGGATCAGCAAGCAAAGAAGGCTTCCATTGACAATCAATGTGATGCTTATAACTTAGGGATGAACGGAGAAGTAAAGAATGTGTTCATTGGAAATGTGTGCACACCAAAGGAAAAGAACATGATCATTGATGGCCTCTGCAAGTACCATGATGTGGTTACTTGGAGCTACTAGGATTTAAAAACATATGACACCTCGTTCATCACACACACCATCCCTCTCAAGCTGGATGTGAGACCATTTCGGCAACGAAAACACCCTATCAATGCATTACTAGAGCCCGCCATCTACAAGGAAGTCTAGAATTTATTATCCGTCTGAATCATATCCCTAGTCAAGCACTCCATGTGGGTGGCCAATTTGGTTCTAGTCAAGAAGAAGAATGAAGAAATATGATTGTTCGTAGACTTCCACAATCTGAATAGGGCTTTAGAGAAAGACAACTATCTAGTGCCCTCATTGGATGAAATGTTGTAGAAGTCAATGGATCTCAAATTATGTATTTCTTGGACTAGTACTTAGGGTACAATTAGGTAATGGTACAGTATGAGGACAAGCATTAGACAACGTTCACCACCAAGTGGGGGATCTTTGCATATAGAAGAATGTCGTTCGGATTGATAAATATTGGTGCAACATTCCAACGTGCAATGGATATTTCCTTTAAAATTCTAATTGGAAAATACATCATCATTTACATGGATGATCTTACCATGTTTTCCAAGAAGTGAGGAGATCATGTTTCTGATTTGTGCAAAGTCTTTTAGAAGTGTAGAATAGCTTTGAATCTAAAAAAGTGTATCTTCAGAGTTAGAGAAGGAAAAATCCTTGGACACGTGCTCTCAGAGAAGGGAATCTCAATATATCCTAAACGCATTCAAGCCATTCCAAAGATCCAACTCCTAGGCAACAAGAAGAAACTAAAATATTTCTTTGGAAAGATAAATTTCATTAGAAAATTCATTACTAGCTTCACTGAGATAGTTAAACCACTCAATGCCATGTTGAAGTAGGATGCTAAAGTTGAGTGGACTCCAAAAGCAAAGCAAGCCTTCAAGGAAATGAAGAAAACAATTGTTGATGCGCCAGTGTTGCTTAGCCCAAATTATATGAAGTTGTTCTACATCTATTCCTTTGCTTCAAACCATTCTTGCACCAGCATCTTGACTCAAAAAGATGATGAAGGAAATGAAAACCCAATTGCCTTCATGAGCACCCTACTAAAGGATGATGAGTTGAGATACCACAATGTGGAGAAGCAGACATACACCTTAGTCAAAGGAGTCAAGAAATTTAGACATTGCATCTTGCAAAACAAGGTATTTTCCATTGTACCTGATCCGACATTAAAAACATTACTGATGCGGAACGAGTTAGGAGAACAGAGAGAAAAATGGGTTACCCTGCTACAAGAATATGATATGGAGATTTAGCCCATGAAATTGGTTCGAGGATAGGCCCTCACCTAAACCATAGCTGAAACACTGGCTGAGTTTGGACCTGAGCTTACTATTCAGCAGTACCAACTGGAGGACATCTCCCTAGGAGAGTGGTATGACAACATTTTTTGCTACCTACTGTAGACACCTAAATTTGGATACTTAATTTATCCAAATTTATCACTTTTCGTCTAAACATCCTCTTATCCAAGTTAATTAAGTAATATTACTATTATTTAATTAATACCCTTAATTCTGCCAAATCCCTAAGGTATTTAATTAATAATTAAATACCTTACCCTCCTTAATCCTCTTTTCATCAAATAAATTAAATAAATATTACATTTATTTAATTACTCACATGTCATTTTCATCTAATCCTAATCCATCTCCTAATTTCTTCATTAGGGATGTGCACATGCCTAATCCTTGATTAGGATGTGTCATATCCTCCAACTTTTGCAAGTTGTCTTCTAATCCTCATTTATCTTCTAATTACTGATTAAACTTAATCAGTACCTCAACTCTCCATCCAAGGAATTTTTTAATTTTTTCCTCCAAGAATCCCCTTTTCCCATGCATCTTCTAGAACCTTTGACTTGTCACATCAAGTCACATGTGACAAACTCCCACCTTTTGGGAACATTTCTTATCCACTAGATTCTTCCAATCATTGTGAATTTAAAATTCACTTTTATTCACCCAGATTTTTCCCATCTCCCAATGTACTTGCAAAGTACTTGTCCTTCCTCCACCTCATGTACCTTTTGGCCACCTCACTTACACCTCATCTCCTCTTAGCCACTTCACCATCCCCATGTCAAGATGTGAGGGCTTGTGAGTTCTCAACCCACCATAGCCCTTCATCTTGACCTTGTTGGATGAATCTCAACCGTTGAATTCTCTAGAGAATTCAAATTCTTCTATAAATACCCCCTCCTTAAGGGAATTTTCAACACTTTCATTTGGAGTAACCTTATGCTTCCAATTTGCATTCTCAATCATTCACTATCATTTAGCTATCCACTTTAATCATCTTGCATATTCAATCTTGCATCTAGCTACACCAAAGAGCCATCCAAGGAGCACACAAATCCATCTAAATCAAGGGCCAACTAAGGAGTCTTCAACAACAAGGAAGGTATAATCGATCTACATTTGTATTTCATCTATTTTCCTTGTTTTATCACTCTTTAGGCTAATCCTTGAAGTGTTCTTAGAATTTTTTCACTTGCATTTTTAGTTATTTTGCACATTAGAATAGGGTAAAATTCCAAGGTACACACCTACTAAAAAGCAAATTCCCACCTCATCTGCAAGGGGTAAAAAAGTGTGCTCTCTGACTGAAAAACAATGACTACATGCTATAGGGGTCTATACTATACAAGATAAATCGCGAAGGAGTCTACCTCAGATGCCTTGGGAAAGAGGAAGCAACATGAGTATTAAAAGAATTCCATGATAAATTTGGCACTGGTCATGGATCTGGCCCCTCCACCACTCACCAAATCTTGCGGGCTGGGTATTATTGGCCAATGGTGTTTAAGGATGCTCACAATCATGTTTGAACGTGTCACATATGCCAAACTACTGCAACTAGAGAACAAAATGCTACTGTCTCACTGCAACCAGTCATGGAGGTAAGACTGTTCACCAATGGGGCCTCAACTTCATTGGTCCAATAAGCCTGCCATCTTCTGCAGGTCACAGGTACATTCTAGCCACCTTTGATTATCGTACTAGATGGAAAAAAATAAATAGCTTGTAGACAATTCACAAATGAGGTAGTTAATTTCCTTGAAAGCTTTATTTTGAATCGTTTTGGTTGCCATTATGCTCTTGTCTGTGACAATGGCCATGCCTTTTCCTCGCTCAAATTTTCTAGTTGGGATTTCGATTATGGAATTGCCCTTAAGTTTTCATCCAACTATTATCCCCAAGGAAATGGCCTAGCTAAATCCATAAACAAAAACCTAATCACTGTGATTAAGAAGCAGCTTGACATAAACCCCAAAGACTAGCACACCTAGCTACGTTTTTCCCTTTGGGTAGATCGTACTCGTCATAAGGCTTCCCTGGGTGATTCCCCATTCCACTTGGTTTATGGTTTAGAGCCCATCTTTCCCATCCACTTGAATATTCCCACCTTTAATTCCTCAACACTTTATATGAGGAGGGAGACCATTGAGAAGCACGCCTAACTAAATTGCTGCACTTAGAAGAAATCTGTGACCAAGCCATTAATTTTTTTTCCAAACATCAGGGCATAATCAAAAGGTGGTTTGATCGTCAAGCCAAAATCAAGGCCTTTAGGATTGTTGATTTAGTCCTTTGTTGGGACAAGGCCCACGAAAAGAAAGGGGGACATGACAAATTCGACAAGCTCTAGCTTGGCCCCTTTCAGATCTCTAAGATTTTAGGAGATAATGCCTTTCACCTCAAGACACTCACTAGAGAGGATGTCCCATTGTATTTCAATGGGCAACATATCAAGAATTACTTCGTTCCATGAGCTTTTGAGCTCATTCTTTGTATATAGTTGTATATAGGTTAGCTTAGGTTTCCTTCGCCTCATTGTTGCGTCTTCGCTATGTTTTGCTTGTTTCCTCAACTATTTTTCCTTGTTGAGAGTGTTCCTCTATTCCTGGCAGTGGTCACGCTTAGTTTGATGAATTGTTCACTTTTCTGCCCACTTTGTGTGTTCTTTGGATAAGTATTCACTCTCAATTGTTGATTTATGATCGCTTCTTTGGAGTGGTTTCCTTATTTGAACTCTAACTTGACCTAGAACCAGACCCTTGGTTGAATCCTTTTACACTTATCTCATATCATCCACGAAGTGCATATTAAATTATTTTTGAAGACTTGTACAATAGCTATTATGAGGTCCTAGTGGGCAATAATCTTAAGTATGCTCCAGTGACCATTGTGATTCCAAACCCACGGTGAGCTTTGATGCTTACACAATTGAGCAAAAGAAAGAGTGCCAAAAGAAAATATCAGAAAAGGAAGAAAAGAAAGAAAGTGTTACAATTAAGCAACTGTTTGGATGTGCGGACAACTCTATTAGGACTATGGATGCCCAACTGGCAATAGAGAAATGTTCATCAGATCACAACGACAACTCTGGCGGGGCTATGGATGTCTGACTAGTAGTAGAACAATGTCTGAGTTACTTTTGTGATTAGATAGTTTACAAAGCTTGCTTTGACCGATTAGCACTTATTTGTTATGGTCTCTAAAGAAATGCAATGAACTCACCATGCATACACTTCAAAGATACTCCTGTGATTCAACTCACCTAAGGATTGCGTCCTCCTTCAAGTCTCTTAGTTCACTTATGGAATTGGCTTATGATCTACAAAACCAAAAAAATTTGATTCTAAATAAATTCTTATCCCTAGAATGCTCTGGAGCGTTCTCCCTAGCAAAGTCACCATTTGTTGTGCCCATAGCATGCACGCCCCGTTTAGAATGGGGACCCTCTCTTTTATGCCCTCGTCAGGTCACTTTTTTCCTTCACCTTGTTTTGTGTGCCCCCTATTTTGAGGTCCAAGTGGTCAAGGAGTCCTAAAATCATTATCTTGAGTTGACCAAGTTCATGACCCAAAAGAAATTCTTGTCGTTTGCTCTTGTAGAACATTGTTGGTTGTTTTCCCTTTGGTTTTGAAACTAGCATCTTTCTCCCAGTGTGGGTCCGCCTTCGTGGGTTTCCTATTGCGGAATTTCATCTTGCTTTCATCATTTTACCATTGGCCAACCCAAGGCATCCACCCGCATGGTGTGCCCCGCATCCTTGATCATCATCCCATTCGCTAACCTATTGAACGATGATCACTTGGTTGCTTTCCGCCCTATGGGCTCCAGCTTTCCCACCACCGGCCATTTCAAAAATTGTGCCCACCAACCATGCCAGTTGTCATACAGGTAATTAATGTGGGTCATTAATGGTGAATTTCCTATAAATACCCAAGTCAACCTATCATTTTTATTCCCTCGGTTAGAGAATTTGTCAGAGCTTTGGTCAGCCATCATCGCCTCTGCACCCGCACAACTCTGAGGTCATTTTCAAACGAGTGTTCATCAAATTCTTCATCAAGTTTTGTAGGATTGTCAGGTGAGTTTTCTATCGCTTCCCTAAGCTACATCCTTTCTAATGGGTTTTGTAAATTTGTAAAATCTTGGGAAGAAAACCTTAGAATTTCAATAGGCAGACAATTAAGTACCAAAATCCATGCCTAGGCATCTCGACAAAACTTAGAAATCCCATCAAATTCGGCCCATTTGAACTCTACAGAACTTCAACCATCAGTCATCATTCTTCACATGGTGTTTGTTCCCTTGAAGCTCGTAAAATTCCCTTCATAGTTCTCTGAACTCTGAAATTCAAGTGTAAAATCTGAGGTCTTCACCCCTCACAGGCCCGCGCATTCGGGTAGTTGTCACTCTTTGGTTGTTTCCATGAACCAAATAAAAAATGTCAGATCTAAAGGACCCTGTGGGTCTACTTTTGTAGACTTCCACATGCGGGCAACACTTCCCTCTTCACTGTTTGCTAACGACTATCAAACCTCACCACCTTGCCTCACGAACCCCACAAGGGTCGCGTCCACCAACCTTGTTGTGCACTAACGTTTCCTTCGTGGACCACTCACTACAGAATTCCATCGCCTCTTCACTGTTGATGTTAATGCCCTCACAAGAAGCCAAGGCAACACTCCTTCCTGCATCACGGAACTCGCAATCTCCTTCGCCCTTTGAACTTTCCCAACGAAAACCTGAGCCTTGATTCCTTTGCGGGCCAAATGTTGTGGGGGTCCGTGTGTAGACCGCCCCACCCCCTTTTCCGTTTGTAGAGCAGCCAATGACTCACTTTCTTCCATCTTGTAGAACCTTATCATGAATTTTCCCTCGAGCTTTCATCAAATAAAGGCTAAGTGAAGATGCATTGCAGGCAGTGTATTGCGGGCTGCCCCTATAGCCCGTCATTATGTGACCATCATTTGTGAATGCCCATGTCCTGTCATCTTTCAACATGGCAGAACCCAAACTTCACTCCACTGTCCAACCCTCAAGCAAAAGAGTGATGTCAAGATCCCTATGTGGACCTTCCTATACAGGTCACCCGTTGTGGAGTGTCGCCTTGTCTTTGTCATTTGTAAACAACCATCCGTTAGTAGTATTTTGCAGCTCCTCGCCTACAATTCCCTAAACGATCAAACATTGAAGAGTCATCTAGAGCCGTCCAAGCCTCATGCAAATCCTGTTGTGACCTTTTTCACACATCACCCCATTGCAAATGGGGATCCCCTAATTTTTGCTTCATTTCAAACTTTTGGCTTGATTTTAGCTAGTTTTCCTATTGTCATCTCTCTCTCTCTCTCTTTCTGTCTCTTTCTGCTAACCGCTTTCCAGGGATGTACCCGTCTATGAGCTTAAACATGAAATTTTGGCCAAGTCTAAAAATTAGGGTTTTGAACTTTCTAGCCAATTTGAGGTCAAATGGAATGAGTAAATTGAAATCTAAGACTAACATTGTTGTCAGCATGCTTCCAGCGGGTTTCCATTGAAATTTCATCAAATTTTGGCAACTTACTATTTTTAGTAAGTGTGCAATTCAGGGCATTTCGTTGACATTTTTGCAGTTGTAACAGTCACATTGCATTCAAAATACATCAAGCTGCTCGTGTGCAAAATTTGAGCTGAAACAGACAACTTACTATTTTTAGCAGTTTTGCCTTCAGAGGCAATTTCCAGGGTTTACATGTTGAATTTTCAAATGCATGTCTGGATATTCTTTGTGGGTTTTTTGCGACCTTCACAGTGATATGACTTGCAAAACAAGATGACAACTTTCAGTGCTCAGCCTTCGGAGGCAGATATTAGGGTTTGCATGGAGATTTTCTCAACGCATGTCAGCATAATCTTTCTGGGTTTTCCAAGAGCTTCGCAACAGTGTAACATGCCAATGGAACTTATCACTTTTCTGAAACTTGCTATTTTTAGCTAGTGCCTACATGTTGAAGATTTTTCTGGGTTTTTCTATGTTTTTCAAGACTTTTCGGGTAGTTTGACATGCAAAATCATCTGACAACCAGTTGGTCACTTTTCAGCTACTTTCTATTTTTAGCAGGTATGCTCTGACAGTTGCCCCACACTTCAAAATCATGAACACGGTAACATGTAATAGAAACGAGGACAAATGGAGGTTGTTTGATATGCATGCAAGACAAATTAGGGTTTCTAGCTTCAAGGCTTGAAAAGAGGGGTAAAAAGTTAGAATTTTCAAAAACCGGTTTAAACAACTGTGATCAGTATCCTTCAAGCAATCTGCTGGTAAAATTTCAAGACAAATGGAGCACTTACTATTTATAGTAAGTCATTTCAGAAACGGGCTAAAAATAGAAAGTCAGTAGCAGGCACCAATGTTAGCAAGCAAGTCATGTGGTGATGAGCACGTCATTCGAATTTCAATTCAAACGGAGCTGTGGAAGTCTCAAAATCAAGCAGCTGCTATAAATAGTAAGCCACCTTCAGAAATGTGCTATAAATAGCAAGTTAGCACGAGGCGTCAGTATGAATAGGTCAAGCAAGTGATGAAGACCCTATGGCGCAAATTTCAGATCAAATGGAGTTGCAGAGGATGGAAAATTAGCACTTACTATTTTTAGTAGGCTGGTATAGAGGAATTAGGGTTTCCTAAATTCAAGGGCAAAACATGACAATCATACAAATGCAGCATCTAACTATGATCACCACACTTTAGGCAATTGGAACGCAAAATTTGAAGGCATTCTGAGCAATTGCTATTTTTAGTAAGTTGCTAAAATAACAGGTACAGATAGATATCAGGCATCAACAACACAAACACATCCCGAGGTTCAGAACAAAGCAAAATCCAGCTTCTTTGGAGCTTGAAATTAGCTTGAAGTGCAAAGTTGACAAATTTTCTAAAAATAGCAAATTAGGGTTAGCATGATCGAGTTTCCCTAAATCAGCAAAGAGCATAAAATTCACTGAAATTGATAAATTTTCAAGTCCAACCAGTGAAGAATGCCTTTAAAAGCTGAAGGTTGGTGGAAATTCTCTAAGCACTTGAAATTTGAAGTTCACAGGTCAAAATTCACCTTGAGAAGCTGAAGACAGATGAAAATTCTACTAAGGCATTCAAAAATGGAAGCTTGCCTAGGGAAATGCGCCCAAGCTTGAGAAGACAAAGAGGAGGCCTTGAAATTTGTTTAAGATTGCTAAATTGGAAGTGCAAGACCCCAGATGCGCCCTTGAAGCTAAAGATGGATGAAAATTTTGCTAAGTATTTAAAAATGGAAGCCCAGGGTATGATTTGCGCCCAAGCAAGGAATGAAGGCAATAAAAGTTTCTAAGTGTTCAAAACTCAAAGTGCACACCTTGAAATGCACCCTTGAGGGAGAAGATAGAAAAATCTTCTAAGTACTTAAAGTTTGAAGTTCAAGGGGTCATATGCACCCAGGGTCAAAGAGGAAGCTTGGAAATTGACTAAGGTGTGGAAATTTGAAGTTGCCCTACTCAAATGTGCCTTGAGGGAAGGAGAGCTTGGAGAAATATTCTAAGTATTAGAAATTTGAAGTAACCCACCTAAATGTGCCCCTCATGGAAATATCAACTAGAAAAAAAATTATGTGTCTAGAAAATGGAAGTAGGGGGTTCCATATGCGCCCACCTTGTGAAGAGGTCTATGAATGGTCTAAGGTGTTGAAATTGGAAGTTCCTCTAGCAAAATGTGCCCAGCCTGAGGAGCGAGTTAGAAAGTTTTTCTAAGTGTTGAGAATTTGAAGCTCAAGGCTTTATTTGCGCCCTAGCTGAAAAGAGGTTGGTTGAAAATATTCTAAGTGCTTAAAAATGAAAGCTGAGCCAGTCATGTGTGCCTTTGACTGGAAGAAGATTGGAAAATTTTCTAAGTGTTTCAAATTTGAAGGACCCTCGAAATGCGCCCTGGCTTGATGAGATGAGTTAAAGATATGCTAAGCAACTCAAATTAGATGCTCAAGGTCTAAAATGCGCCCTTGAAGCTAAGTGGAGAGTAAAATTCTTCTAAGTGTTTAAAATGAAAGCTCAGAGGTGGAATTGCGCCCAAGACAAGGAGGTGATTGTGAATTGTCTAAGTATATAAAACTTGAAGTATGCACCTCTATATGCACCCTTGCCAAATGGAAGTTAGATGAAAGATTCTAAGTCTAGAAAATGGAAGTAGGAGGTCCCATATGCGCCATTGAAGTGAGAAGAAGTTGGAAATTTACTAAGTATGTCAAAATTCAAAGCATGACCTCTTATTTGCGCCTTAGGATAGAGAAGTAAGTTTAAAAATGTCTAAGTGTTTCAAATTGAAACCTCACCCCTCCAAATGCACCATCATGGAAGAAGTGGTTGAAAATATTCTAAGTGCTTAAAAATGAAAGCACAAGGGGTTATTTGTGCCCTAAGCAACAAGATGCATGAAAAATTTTCTAAGTATTGGTGAATGGCTGGAAGTTCACCATGTTGAATGCACCTGGTTTGAAAGAGGTAATATCAAAATTTTAAAATTTTCTGAGTGTGGAAATTTGAAGTAAGCCATGTGAAATGCGCCCATATTGATGATAAGATGTCAAGATTTTTCTAAGTGTTAGAATTTCATCTCTAGAAGATATACGCCCAGGCTTGTAAGGTGATGAAATTTTTCTGAGGCAAGAATGAATTGGCTGTGAAATATGCCAGAAGGTGGCAGCTTCATGAAATTGATAAAATTTTCAAGGCTGAGCAAGGAAAATTTTCCCAGAGGTGAAGAATGAGGATAAATTTGATAGAGAAATATTATTCTAAGGTTTGAAAATTCAAAAATTAAATGTACCCCTTCGTTTGGAGACACATGAATTTGATGCTTTCTGGAGGAAATTTTCTTCTGGCTATTCGACGTTTGTGATGAGGAATGGATTTCAAAGTCTTCCACAGCTTGCTAGGAATTCCGAGGTGGAGATTTTTGAGGGGCACCAGGTTGGTGAATTTCCTAGGGAAATTTGAGAAATTTTCTAAGGTAGGGAATAAATGATGTTTTTGAAGATAAAATGCCTCGGCGGATGAATTTTAAGTTGATTGCCTAGGTGAATTTGATTGAATTTTTCATGGGACTAATCTTCTAGAGTTAGAGATGAACAAAATTGAGTATCAGAGCTCTAGCTAGTAAAGTGAATTCCTTGAAGATGATGCAGTTGAAGCTAACACTCTCGAAAGATGATTTTAAAAGTGCATCTCTTAAATACGCCCTTGAGGAAGTTGAAATTTTGTTTAAGGCATTGGAATTTGATGCACAAGTGTTATATGCCCCAGCCTACAGATCATGAAGAACGTGAAGTTGGCTAGTGAACATGATGAACCCTTGGAAGTTGAAGGTAAGTAAGGTGAGTTTATATTGTAAAGTGTTTTGATGTCCTCTTTTTGTAGGAGGAATGACTTGAAGAGGTGGAAAGGATACTCTAGGACAACATTACAACCTCGAAGGAAGAAAGTATGTGCCCAGCTCAAGTGACAAAGAAGAAAAAATTTCAAAGCTCAGGATGGAGGAAAAATGGAAACCCAGGCAAGTACTTCAGAGTTGAAGAACAACATCAAGGAGGAAAATCATCGTCAATCAAGAGAAAGAGGTTGTCGCTTTGAAATCTCAAATCAAGAAGGTGCCTGCCATGCCAGCAGTTGAAGCTGTTCGATCAAGTCTGTAGTCATGAACAAGAACAGTGTGAACGTGTTTCAAGGTTGGAATCTTCTAGAAGGATTATGGACATTAATGGCTCATTTATTACCCCTCTCCTCTTGGTGGTGGTTTTTAGGGTGAATCTTGTTTAGGGCTGAGGTGGCACAATCTAGGCCATCCAGCTGATTGTAATCTGAGCCATCCATTGGACTTGGCCAGCTATATAAAGGGGCATGCCCCCTCATTTGTATTTTCATGAGATAGTAGAATTAGAGTAGAAGTTAGAATAGAGAGATAAATTAGAAGTTGCTTAGTATAGATTGATAGAGTAGTTGAAGAAGAAGGAAAGTTTTTCCTTAAAATTTTGTAAGAAATTGTTGTGAACACTCTCCCAATAAAAATAATTTTCATTGATGATGAATTTCATCTTTTGTTGTGAGTAGCTAGCAAGGTTTCTTTGTCCTTCTAATTCGAGTAGTAACTTAAAGTAGAATAAGTTTCATTTCATGCAAGCAGTAGATAGTAATTGTGTAATGTGGTCTTCAATTTGAGCAAACTTCATCTATCCATACCACTAGTGTGTTCACTGATGGTGAATGCGCCTTGTGTGGTCAATTGGAATATCATGTACTTAACTTCGATCATGACTTGTATGTTTATATGTGTCGTTTTGATGGTATTTTCATGCTAAGTTGTGATCTGAACACCTTGAGCTACTCCTTTGAAGATTACACCGGTTCTGTGGAGGCTGTTCGAAGCGAGGCAAAGCAGAGCCTAGTTGAAGCTTGTGAGAATTGATCACCATGTCTATGCCTTAGAGTAGATTAGAGCTCTCTAAACCCTGCACTTTAAATTTAGTACTTTCTGGTTAGAATAGGAAATCTGTGTTTCATTGATAAATCTGTAAAACTATGAAAACCCCTTCATCTGCTATTGAACAATTTTGTAAGTCCCCTTGAAATACCAACAAATCACATTGAGCCAACTGAGCCTATTCGCATTAGAAGAACCTTGGAGTTGAACGCACGAACTCTCTCGCAATCTTAGCATGCTGGATACTTTGATCAAGAGAGAATAGAGTAGCCGTTGGTGACTTTATTCTACATTGGTGCGGTCACGAAAAACACATCAACAGAATTGGCGCTAGAAGGAGGGTTGAACGTGAACAATTGAGCAGTTGAACTTCAGATTCTATCAAATTTTATTATCGGTGGAGACAATCTTAGAGACTCTTGAACCCTCCTCTAGTGCATCAACAGAATTGGTGCTAGAAGGAGGGCTGAATGCAAACAATAGAGCAGTTGAACTCCAGATTTTATCAAATTTTATTATCTGAGGAAATCTTAGAGACTTTTTTCCCCTCCTCCAAGGGCTCAACAAAATTGATGCTAGGAGGGCCAATATTGAATTGTTGCAGAGCCTGGATGGAACCAGTATGAGCTTTGAAGTGTCAAATCAGAGATATGTTAGATCTCTCTTATGTCAGAAAAAGTCCAAAAAAATTTGAAAAATTCAAAAAAAATCAAAAAAGAGATTTCTCAATGGATGGGCATATTTCTTGCTCTCAAGACAGTCTTGTGGATATTGCTTAGATTCAAGAAAGATTGAATGCACAGTTGCACCCTGGGGATTTGTCTAAGTTTGCTTTGCTAGGAAGATGTCGAATTCATGAGACCTCCCAGCACGAATAAATCAATTGCTTGACATTCCTCTCAAGGATAGAGCTTGTTCTCCAAGGGAAAATTTTCTTTTGGGATGTCCCCAAGCCAGGAATATTGGATGTAGAACCTGATGATTATAGCCTTCCAGAAGTTGTGGATGAGGCTTTCGCGAGATTCATACTTAGGATCCAAAGTCAGATGGAACTTGGAAATGTTTGCTTGAAAGGTGTTCTACTCCCTTGTTGGTGTCGGATTCACAATGCACCTCATCCAGAGTTCACTTGCACAACATGTGAAGAAGCCATTAACTTTGCCAGATGTCGCCTCAAATTACCAGTACTACCATATGGATTCTTCAAAGACAAAGGATGGATTGAATATGTCACACAAACATTTTTAGCACCAAATGAAGAGTGTATCTCAACATCATCCAACAACAAGGAGAATAAGCCACAACAAGATGATATGATTGAGCTTAGGGAGCAAGCAGATGAAGATCATTCCTACATCATGCTACAACAAGAAGCTATTGGAGCAAAGATCAAAGAAGCAATGGCATATATCCAAGGGAGAGAAACCACCCAAGGCAACTATCAACATTTAGAGGTGAATGAATATACAAAATTGCAAGTTATTGAAGATCATCAAGAACCAGGAATGGAGGACTTAGCTCAAAATAGAGATAGTGTGAGAAGTCAAGGAGGAGAACGTGAAGAGGGAACACTCCTTGATGAAAAGGTTCAGTTATGCATGAACAAGATGGAAGAAATGGTAAGTAACTTAAGGCAAGATGATGTGTTTTATGATCAATGGGCTACCAAGATAGTGGCAGAATATGAAATGCATTTTGCATCAACACTTGATCCATTATTCATAGTTATCGAAGAATTGCTTGATGAAATTGAAACAAATGAAACACTTCTTGATAAAGAGATAGAAAATAAAGAGCAATTCAGGTTGGGGCTTGATCTATTGTTAGGGATTCAAAAGGAGCCAACACAGGAAATGATCCAAGTTTCCAAATGCCCTCTTGAATTGATTTCCCGCCCCACTTCTCCCAGTTTGGATCATCTCCACATTTTAGATGCAAGAGGTTTGGTTCACCATCAACTTCGACCTCCTGATGAAGCAATGGACGACATGCAAGGATGCGTGCCAGCGAATGAAGACCGTCAGGTTGTATCTTTCCCTATTATTGGCTACAAAGAATATCATTTTGATTATGGAGATTTAGGAAGGACAACTTGTTTATGGATCAATCATGGTCCAAATGAGTTACCCCAGTTACTAATCTTTCCTGAAGTTTTGCTTGAATTTTAGATTTGTCCCTTGGAAGAATTTCTTTTGAGTTTAAAGATAAGTTCGCAAAACTTTGCACCATGACTACTACTTTGCTATTACTACACATCCTCAGAAATCATGCTAGGAGTTGTATGTACTTGGGTCTTTTGATCGTTGTTCACTTAAAGTTTTTGTTTTTGTTTAGATTAGTTGTCTTGCTTTCATAGTTTAGTTCGCTTTCAATAAACGGGGATCCCACTTGTGGGGGGTGTTGTGTTGTGTTCGTCACGGTCCAACACAATGTTAGTCCATTTCTTGGATAGTCATTCAGGAAGTACTTTAGAATCTGAGGTTGTTCTTTCAAGTCTTATCATTTGATTAGGATCTGTACTCGACTCGGAAGGGAATCATCTATTGTGTCTTGACACCAAGTCTTGCAACTGTTATATTTCACACACATGATTAATTGCTATAAGTCATTTTGGTCTCTTGGGAAAGGTCTTGGCAAGTGAAAATATTACGTCTTGCTTCAGCGCCACTACAATTCTCAAACCCATTGGGGGCTTCATTGCCTGCTGGCCAATTCTGGAATTGACAGAAAATCAATATGAAAGAAAGAAAGAGAAAATGTGCTTGAAAGAAATATCTGAAAAAAAAATTAAAAAATGAGAAAATGAGAAATGAAAGAAATATTATGAAATATTGGTTTTGGAAGTGTATGAGAAACTCCACCAGGGCTATGGACACCCGACCAACAGTGGAGCAATATTCGTGAGAATTGTAGCGACAACCTCATCGAGGCTATAGACACCTGACCGGCAGCGAGGCAATGTCCCTGATGCTTTTGAAGTTTAGATATTTATTTAACTTGCTAGGATGGATTCTAGGAGCTTCAATGGTCTTTTGAGTTGGAATGAACGCATATGCACACACTTGTAATCAAAAGATGAGGTGCCTTGATCCAATCTAGGATTCCTTTTCCCTTTTCAGTATATCCCCTACTCCATTGATGGGTTAGAAAGAATTATCCAAAGGTTCTGAGTATGGAATGGATTTTGTCTTTGAAATGTTCAGGAACATTTATTCAAGTTGGGGCTAATGTTATGACCTTTTTCACACATCACCCCATTGCAAATGGGGACCCCCTAATTTTTGCTTCATTTCAAACTTTTACCTGTCTGTGAGCTTAAACGCGAAATTTTAGCCAAGTCTAAAAATTAGGGTTTTGAACTTTCCAGCCAATTTGAGGTCAAATGGAATGAGTAAATTAAAATCTAAGACTAACGTTGTTGTTAGCATGCTTCCAGCAGGTTTCCATTGAAATTTCATCAAATTCTGGCAACTTACTATTTTTAGTAAGTGTGCAATTCAGAGCATTTCGTCGACATTTTTGAAGTTGTAACAGTCACATTGCATTCATAACACATCAAGCTGCTCGTGTGCAAAATTTGAGCTGAAACTAACAACTTACTATTTTTCACAGTTCTGCCTTCGAAGGCAATTTCCAGGGTTTACATGTTGAATTTTCAGATGCATGTCTGGATATTCTTTGTGGGATTTTTGAGACCTTCGCACTGATATGACATGAAAAACAGGACGACAACTTTCAGCGCTCAGCCTTCAGAGGTAGATATTAGGGTTTGCATGCAGATTTTCTCAGCGCATGTCAACATAATCTTTCTGGGTTTTCCAAGAGCTTCGCAACAGTGTAACATGCCAATGGAATTGATCACTTTTCTGAAACTTGCTATTTTTAGCCAGTGCCTACATGTTGAAGATTTTTCTGGGTTTCTCAGGGTTTTTCAAGATTTTTCGGGTGGTGTGATGCAAAATCATCTAATAGCCAGTTGGTCACTTTCAGCTACTTTCTATTTTTCGCAGGTATGCTCCAATAGTTGCCCCACACTTCAAAATCATGAACACGGTAACATGTAATAGAAATGAGGACAAACGGAGGTCATTTGATACACATGCAAGAAAAATTAGGGTTTCCAGCTTCGAGGCCTAGAAAGAGGGGTAAAAATTCAGAATTTTTGAAAACTGATGTAAACCACCGCGATCAGTATCCTTCAAGCTATTTGTTGGTAAAATTTGAAGACAAATGGAGCACTTACTATTTATAGTAATTCATTTCATAAATGGGCTAAAAATAGAAAGTTAGTAGCAGGTGCCAATGTTAGCAGGCAAGTCACGTGGTGAGGAGCACGTCATTCGAATTTCAAATCAAACGGAGTTGTGGAAGTCTCAAAATCAAGAAGCTACTATAAATAGTAAGCCACCTTCTAAAATGTGCTATAAATAGCAGATCAGCACGAGGCGTCAATATGAATAGGTCAAGCAAGTGATGAAGACCCTATGGCGCGAATTTCAGATCAAATGGAGTTGCAAAGGATGGAAAATCAGACACTATTTTTAGCAGGCTGGTACAGAGGAATTAGGGTTTCCTAAATTCAAGGGCAAAACATGGCAATCGTAAAAATGCAACATCTAACTATGATCACCACACTTTAGGCAATCGACATGCAAAATTTGAAGGCATTCTGAGTAATTGCTAATTTTAATAAGTTGCTAAAATAGCAGGTACAGACAGATATCAGGCATCAACAGCACAAACACATCCCGAGGTTCAGAATAAAGCAAAATCCAGCCTCTTTGGAGCTTGAAATTAGCTTGAAATGCAAAGTTGACAAACTTTCTAAAAATAGCAAATTAGGGTTAGCATGATCGAGTTGCCCTAAATCAGGAAAAGAGCATAAAATTCACTGAAATTGATAAATTCTCAAGTCCAGACAGTGAAGAATGCCTTTAAAAGCTGAAGGTTGGTGGAAATTCTCTAAGCACTTGAAATTTGAAGTTCACAGGTCAAAATTCACCTTGAGAAGCTGAAGACAGATGAAAATTCTACTAAGGCATTCAAAAATGGAAGCTTGCCTAGGGAAATGCACCCAAGCTTGAGAAGACAAAGAGGAGGCCTTGAAATTTGTTTAAGATTGCTAAATTGGAAGTGCAGGACCCCAGATGCACCCTTGAAGCTAAAGATGGATGAAAATTTTGCTAAGTATTGAAAAATGGAAGCTCAGGGTATGATTTGCGCACAAGCAAGGAATGAAGGCAAGAAAAGTTTCTAAGTGTTCAAAACTCAAAGTGCACACCTTGAAATGCACCCTTGAGGGAGAAGATGATAGAAAAATCTTCTAAGTACTTAAACTTTGAAGTTCAAGGGGTCATATGCACCCAGGGTCAAAGAGGAAGCTTGGAAATTGACTAAGGCATGGAAATTTGAAGTTTCCCTACTCAAATGTGCCTTGAGGGAAGGAGAGCTTGGAGAAATATTGTAAGTATTAGAAATTTGAAGTAACCCACCCTAAATGTGCCCCTCATGGAAATATGAACTAGAAAAAAAATTCTAAGTCTAGAAAATGGAAGTAGGGGGTCCCATATGCACCCACCTTGTGAAGAGGTCTATGCATGGTCTAAGGTGTTGAAATTGGAAGTTCCTCTAGCAAAATGCGCCCAGCCTGAGGAGTGAGTTAGAAAGTTTTTCTAAGTGTTGAGAATTTGAAGCTCAAGGCTTTATTTGTGCCCTAGCTGAAAAGAGGTTGGTTGAAAATATTCTAAGTGCTTAAAAATGAAAGCTCAGCCAGTCATGTGTGCCTTTGACTAGAAGAAGGTTGGAAAATTTTCTAAGTGTTTCAAATTTGAAGGACCCTCCAAATGCGCCCTGGCTTGATGAGATGAGTTAAAGAAATGCTAAGGAACTCAAATTAGATGCTCAAGGTCTAAAATGCATCCTTGAAGCTAAGTGGAGATTAAAATTCTTATAAGTGTTTAGAACGAAAGCTCAGAGGTGGAATTGCACCCAAGACAAGAAGGAGGTGATTGTGAATTGTCTAAGTATGGAAAACTTGAAGTATGCACATCTATATGCGCCCTTGCCAAATGGAAGTCAGATGAAAGATTCTAAGTCTAGAAAATGGAAGTAGGATGTCCCATATGCGCCCTTGAAGTGAGAAGAAGTTGGAAATTTATTAAGTATGTCAAATTTCGAAGCATGACCTCTTAGATGCACCTTAGGATAGAGAAGTAAGTTTAAAAATGTCTAAGTGTTAGAATTTCATCTCTAGAAGATATACGCCCAGGCTTGTAAGGTGATGAAATTTTTCTGAGGCAAGAATGAATTAGCTGTGAAATATGCCAGAAGGTGGCAGCTTCATGAAATTGATAAAATTTTCAAGGCTGAGCAAGGAAAATTTTCCTAGAGGTGAAGAATGAGGATCAATTTGATAGAGATATTTTTCTAAGGTTTGAAAATTCAAAAATTAAATGTACCCCTTCGTTTGGAGACACATGAATTCGATGCTTTCTAGAGGAAATTTTCTTCTGGGTATTGGACGTTTGTGATGAGGAATGGATTTCAAATTCTTCCATAGCTTGCTAGGAATTATGAGGTGAATATTTTTGAGGGGCACCAGGATGGTGAATTTCCTAGGGAAAATTTGAGAAATTTTCTAAGGCAGGGAATAAATTATGTTTTTGAAGATAAAATGCCTCGGCGAATGAATTTTAAGTTGATTGCCTAGGTGAATTTGATTGAATTCTTCGTAGGACTAATCTTCCAAAGTCAAAGATGAACAAAATTGAGTATCAGAGCTCCAGCTGGTAAAGTGAATTCCTTGAAGATGATGTAGTTGAAGCTAACACTCTTGAAAGATGATTTTAAAAGTGCATCTCTTAAATACGCCCTTGAGGGAGTTGAAATTTTGTCCAAGGCATTGAAATTTGATGCACAAGTGTTATATGCCCCAGCCTATAGATCATGAAGAATGCAAAGTTGGCTAGTGAAGATGATGAACCCTTGGAAGTTGAAGGTAAGTAAGGTGAGTTTATATTGTAAAGTGTTTTGATGTCCTCTTTTTGCAGGAGGAATGACTTGAAGTGGTGGAAAGGATACTCTAGGACAACATTACAACCTCGAAGGAAGAAAGTATGTGCCCAGCTCAAGTGACAAAGAAGAAATATTTTCAAAGCTCAAGATGGAGGAAAAACTGGAAACCCAGGCAAGTACTTCAAAGTTGAAGAACAACATCAAGGAGGAAAATCACCGTCAAGCAAGAGAAAGAGGTTGTTGCTTTGAAATCTCAGATCAAGAAGGTGCCTACCATGCCAGTAGTTGAAGTTGTTTGATCAAGAACAGTGTGAATGCGTTTCAAGGTTGGAATCTTCTAGAAGGATTATGGACATTAATGGCTCATTTATTACCCCTCTCCTCTTGGTGGCAGTTTTTAGGGTTAATCTTGTTTAGGGCTAAGGTGGCACAATCTAGGCCATCCAGCCGATTGTAATCTGAGTCGTCCGTTGGACTTGGCTAGCTATATAAACGGGCATGCCCCCTCATTTGTATTTTCATGAGACAATAGAATTAGAGTAGAAGTTAGAATAGAGAGACAAATTAGAAGTAGCTTAGTATAGATTGATAGAGTAGTTGAAGAAGAAGGATTTTTTTTCCTTAAAACTTTGTAAGAAATTGTTGTGAACAGTCTCCCAAAAAAAGTAATTTTCATTGATGATGAATTTCGTCTTTTGTTGTGAGTAGTTAGCAAGGTTTCTTCGTCCTTCTGATTCGAGTAGTGACTTAAAGTAGAATAAGTTTCATTTCATGCAAGCAATAGATAGTAATTGTGGAATGTGGTCTTCAATTTGAGCAAACTTCATCTATCCATACCACTAGTGTGTTCGCTGATGGTGAATGCGCCTTATGTGGTCAACTGGAATATCATGTACTTAACTCCGATCATGATTTGTATGTTTATATGCATCATTGTGATGGTATTTTCATGGTAATTTGTGATCTGAACACCTTGAGCTACTCCTTTGAAGATTGCACCGGTTCTGTGGAGGCTGTTCGAAGCAAGGCAAAGCAGAGCCTAGTTGAAGCTTGTGAGAATTGATCGCCATGTCCACGCCTTAGAGTAGATTAGAGCTCTCTAAACCCCGCACTTTAATTTCAGTATTTTCTGGTTAGAATAGGAAATCCGTGTTTCATTGATAAATCTGTCGAATTCTAAAAACCCCTTCCTCTACTGCTAAACAATTTTGTAAGTCCCCTTGAAATACCAACAAATCACATTTAGCCAACTGAGCCTATTCACATTGGAAGAACCTTGGAGTTGAATGCATGAACTCTCTCGCAATCTTAGCGTGCTGGATACTTTGATCAAGAGAGAATAGGGTAGCCATTGGTGACTTTATTCTACGTTGGTGCGGTCACACAAAACACATCAACAGATCCCTTGGCAGGATTCCTCTTCTAGAACGTCATTTCTAAATGGCAAGGCTAAAAATGACCTTAATGACTCCTGCCTGTGCATCCTTTGAGTTTTCATTAGAGAAATGATCAAAATAACACCTCAAAGGGCCTTGTAGATGAATGGAAAGCAATCCTAAATGCTCAAATTCCTTGACAAACCCTAGAAATCTAAGTACAGAAATTTGAGTGTGGGTGGCCGTTTGCGGGTTGCCACTAAACCTACACCATTTCACCCTAAGTCACTCTGGATGGCTACCAACCCAAGAAAACCCACACCCTTGGGCCCACATTCTCATGATTGACCCAAACAAGCATTAAATGATGAATTTTAATTAATTCTATGGTCCTCAAGGATGGAATGTTTGATCAAACCCTCGTGTTTGTAGGATTTCACTAACGCTCCACTCACTTTTCACATGAATATGCTTATTGCATCTATGTCTACAGGATTTATGGAACCAACTATGAGGCCATCAGGAGCATCCTCAGATAAAGAGAAAGGAAAGAATATCATCAAGGTACCAAGAGGAAAAGAAGACAAGGTTCAAATGAAATATCAATTCCATCAAGCGGATATCACCTCCAGGGTCACTTCTGACTCGAACACGATCTTATACACCAACCTTGGACATATAGATATAGATAAGTTCAAGCAATGGTTCATAGTCAATGTAACCACTAAAAATTCCAGGAAGATTAGAAGAAGTGGTCTCACCAAAGCAGCTAGCTTTCTACCCACTCTAGTAGCCATGGAATTGGTAATGACATGCAGGTAAGCCTACCATGTGGGTACCCTAAAAATTATTGATCATGAAGGTATAGTACTAGTGGACTTGTCAGCCCAGTCCATAGGTGAGACATTCCACATCCCTACAATTGACCATATGCAAGAAATTGAGAAGGGATATGCATAAAACATGTGGAAGGTAGATCCCCAAGGCTGCAAGAAGTTGATCAACTAAGATTTGTTAAAAGAGAAAAGGTGCAGTGTTGCTAAGGTGCCCTAGAAGATGTTTTGTAGTGACTTCTACAAGGATTGTCATGACTTGGTGACTCTCTTGAGTAGGGTGATGAGCATTCCCATTGCTACCTATTTTCAAGAATGGATGTTCTACTTTAGTGAAGAAATCGTGAGAGGGAAAACCAAGTTCCATTGGGAAAAAATGATCAGTGATAACTTGCATAATCAGCTCATGGCATTAAAGAATACTTCATAGTTTTATATGACCTCCTACTTGGTGTATCTCTTGGCAGCGCCATTCCCCTACAAAGAATTATTTGTTGCTCAGAGTCCAACTCTGGGAAGTGAGCTAAAAGTGTATGATAAGCATCGATAACTGCAATACTAGAACTTCAAGAAGGAGTATCACTGAGTGAATGATGTCTTTATTGGGCATATCATCAGAATTCTTGGAGGAGACTTTGAAAGGAGAGTTTCCCATAGTTCTCATGCATTCATTGATAGATTCAGGTACTTGTTCATATAGTTCCCGAAGTTCACTTATATCATAACACAGGGCTTCCCTAAGAGGCCTTACAATCTGCCCTGATACCTGAATGACTAGATGACCATATTGGAAGTCTCCCAAAAATTACAAAACACTCATACTCCATTGAGCAATAAGCACAAGGCAGGCATCCCCTAACCTCTCACCTTTGGTCAGGGTATGTATGCTATTCCCAAATCCCAATGTGTGGAGTACTCAGAAAAGGAAATAATTGAGTATAATCTGGACCTCCACACGAGTAGACCTAGAATGGATCCTTATGACAAACTAAAGAAGTTTTTCAAAAAAGAATATGCCCACCTACCCCACATTGAATACTATTCATAAAATTTCCAAGATGATAAAGAGGTGCGCATGCGGCACTACATGCGTATGACCACTCAATTTATGAAGTCAATCAATCTCTTCCTAGCACTCAACCAAATCATGGAGGATGAAGACACTATTTTGGATCCAAGATTTGATGTTGTGGTTAACTTTCCACTACCACTAATTTCATGGAATGAGGAAGAGGTAAATGACCTAGATATCATGACTAAGCTGGTGGAGAATAGAACCAGGCAGTGGATTGATGCCCAGATCACCCAAATCAAGCTACATGGGGCTACACTAATGTATGGTGAGCTTGAAGATGAGATCGAGAGTGTGACTAATAGTGGGACAACCACTGCTCCAACTGAGGAAAACCCAAAATCTACTCCAGTGACATGGTCAAGAAAGAGGAAAGATGTATCAAAGCGGCAACCCAAGCCTAAAGTCTACTCAATAAATCCTACAGAAGGGGAATCCTCCAAATGGAAGAATAAGTCAAGAGGGTTTACTAAGATGCGCACAATTTAGGAAGACCCTCAACATGAAGGGGAAGAAGAGGTCGACCGCCCACAATCCCCACCTGCCACCTCTGCTCCTCCCAGTGCTACCACTGTTGCTACTACTCTGCCTCCTGCATTTCAAACACTGCCAATCTCATCCCCGCCTACCATGGACATCTCTATCCACTTGGCTTCGAATTCACGTATGACTCTAATTATGGTGTGAGACTTCTCCTTTGCTACAACCTCTCCAAATATCATCTTCCTCAGTGTCTCCTTCCACTACAATTCCCCTTGCTGCTACAAAAATTATGCCCTCTCTCACTCTACCAAAGGCCTTTGTGAGACATATGCAAAATATACCCATGGAACTCTCTAGGGTATTAATGAGTCTTGTGGTACAAGTTGCAATGGCTCAATTTGTATCTGGCCTGCCTATTCCTCCTCTCATAGAGCCACCAAAAATGGAGGCTACAATGAAAATATCAGAAGAAATAGAGAGATGCCAGAGGGAGGCTACCAAGGAGATAGTTGAAGAAGATGAGGATCCTTTTATGAACGACTATTACAAGCACCATAAGGGTGGTATAAATGTGGCTATAGATGAAGTTGTCTATCAAGAGGAGAATGAATAACAATCCTTAGAGGAGGATACATAGGCACTCAATGAAAGGTATATAGTCAAAACCTCCGATCAAGAGCATGAAGAAGAGCTTTCCTAGGAGCTCAAAGATGTTGGGGAAGAAATTGAACATGAAAATCAGCTCTCCAAGGAAAGAGATGACATCGATGACAAAATGGAGATGATAGAAGAGCCTCCATTGGTTGGGAAAGATAAGGGTCATATTCAGGAAGAGGAGGAGGTTCGATCAAAAGAAGAAGACAAAAGAAAACTTGAAGAAGCCGAGCTTAGAAAGAGCCTCAAGCCAAAACACCACGAAAATCTTGAGCAAGAAGTAGAGAAGGCCCCAGTGCTAGAGGATGCCACCAAAGAAAACATAGCCACTTCTAACCCAAATAAGGAAAAGGCTATACTGATGAACCATAGATTTTGAATGGGGTCTATAAGCTACTCTTGCACTCTTAGGGTTTTTCACCTAAAAGGATAGAGATAAACCCTCAAAATCAATGTGGTTCACTCAATCTAAGATATGTAAGATGTGATTAAGGATAAATGAGATGATCTAAATGAAACTAAGCAATGTAATTGACTAATTATGAATGCAAAACCTAAGAAATATGCATTTTTTGAAAACACGGTGTGATATGCAAGCATGAACTAAAACATGAAAAAATGCAAAACAAAATTGGAAGAAGGTTGAATAGAGTGCACCTGGGTAGTGAATGTTGAATCTAGAGTGATCTGAATACTGGCAGAAATCAATAAAAATCATGAGTGGGACTCATTCACCACTGATGGCGAATCAGTCCTGCTTCTAGCAAAAACCTCTAAAAACTAGTTTTCGGCTATTGGGAATTGGAATTTGACAGAATCTACTTTTCTAGCCTTAAGGTGGGACTCATTCACCACTACTGGAGAAGGAGTCCTCTCCCAAAATTCTATGAAATCAAAGGTCAATTCTGTAACTCCAAATCTACACTTGTCTACTTGTCAGGTTGACGGAGTCAAATATGCAGAAAACAAACTGTAGGTTGCTTCCAAGCTTGAAATAGAGTTGATTTGACTTGAAACACTTTTTTGACTTATTGACCACCTTTCAACACCTAATTTCTTGATAAATATGCATACACAAGTCACAACCTTGCTGAAGAAATCTAAAGTTATGTCAATGGCTGCTCCAAGATACTTGATTGATGCTTGATTGAATGATGCGAAGTGCTCAAATGCTAATTGATGTTTAGTGAATGCAAGTGAATGAGGAGATTGTAGGAGATGTAAAATTAGGAGAAAAACACTTACTTATACACACTTGTGCCTTAATAACCCAATGATACCTCATCACAGGCCGACATAAGGTAATTTTGAATAAAAACCCAAAATAAAATTTGAAATATTTTGAATTTGGAGCCAAGAGGGACTCATTCGCTACCCATGGCAAATGGGTCCCACCTTAGACTTGTAAGTGGGTGTTGGGATTTAAGTTTTATTTAATGTTGTTTGTTAGGTTTACATTCAAAAACACACTTAATTAAGCCTTATGAGTGCATAAAGGGGTCAAATAAAGCATAAGAAAGGTGTAAATAGTGAAATTAAGCCTAGAAAAGCTTGAAATCTTGTTACAAGACTTTACAACACTTCAAAATCAGACTTGATAAGTGATGAAAAGGTGATTTTTAGGTGATTTATAATGAGAAGAGTTAGAAAAGTGTATAAATGTGTTACAACACTTCACAACACCTTCGCAAGACATCATAATTTGACTTTTAGGACCTAATGTGAATGTTTAAGTTACATTGCAACATTAAATCAAAGAAAAATGGACCAAGCATCATGAGTGAAACACCTAAAAGACCATGAAAATGTCCAAGATTCATTTTTCTATGGTATATTTAGCCCCCACTTTAGTGAGAGGATGAACTTGCTTCAAACTCACACTAAAGTAGCCATGCACATCGAGAAGGATCCAAAAGCACTTATGTCAGCAAGATGGAATGACAATGATTAAGAGGGATGATCAGGCCCCCAGGATGAAGATCCCATGGAAAACTAAACATAAGGACAAAGGAAAACAAGCAAGAAAGAAAGAGAAGAAAAGAGAGAATCAGATCAAGCTTCAATCGTTTGTCCAACTAGTTGTGGATTGGATCTAGGCTATTTATGAGAAAAAGAAAATGCATACTCACTCTAGGGTGACATAACTCATGGTGGTCTGCTAGGTCAGAAGACCCAAAAAGGCGAAGTACATACACTAGTTGGTATGCACTCACAAACATATAGGTGGCTATGGGGAAAGTTGTGTTATTGAATAAGCTTCTCACTCAACCATATCAAAGTTATACCTCCTAATAACTTTAAAAAGGCACCACAAAGGAAAACCTCGGTTCGTGCTTCTTGAGACAAGCAAAGCTTCATATGCTTGGAACTCATGAACAAAGAGAATAGTACCACAAGCACACAAGTTGTGTTATGCAAGGTGGAAAAGATGTAAAATGTAAAATGTAAAAATGTAAAATGCAAAAGATGTTCAAAGGAGTCTTGTTAAGTTCATGCAAGGTCTATCACTTAGGGAAAATTGTGTCTAATGTCTCCAAGAGAGGACCAATCAAAGAATAAATTATTCACAACTTAGGGGATGTAGTGTGTCACATCAAACCACCAAGAGGAATGTAATATGCTACGATAGATCACACTTATGAAGGACATCAAACCCAATGTCATCCACAAAGTGATAAATGCATCATATGAAGTGACAAGGCTGCACTAAGAATCAAGAATGAAAATGAATAATGGTAGTGTATGCCCCCCACTTTAAAGGAATTTCTATGCACCATTCTTTGAGAAATTACTTTAAAGTAGCGAAGGAATGTAACAAGACATGAGAGCCAACTTGGAAAGCCCCTATGCCAAGCCATATGTTTCCGAGTAAGGCTATGTCATGTAAATGAAAAAGAAAACAAAAGAAAGGGAGTTTCCCACCAAAAAGGAACACACCAAGCACATAAAGGATCTATGGATTTGGGGTCAATATGTTTGTTGCTGCAATGTTTTGATTAAGGAGCTCGAAACTGTCATCATTCCCCAAAGCACATAGAACTGGAAGAATGACACAAAATAAAAATAAAGTCCATTTTGGGTCAACATGGAAGAGACATTTTGGTCTCAATGCTTTGCATCATCCCTAAAAGGAAAACACAAGTGAAAAAAAAATGAAACGGGAAACGAAAAGAAAAATCCTTTGGGTGAACATGAAAGAGACATTTTGGTCTCATTGCCTTGCATCATCCCCAAAAGGAAAAGCACAAGAAAAAGATAAAGTAAAAGGGAAAAGGGGTCGATTGGGTCAACATGGAAGAGACATAGGGTGTCTCAATGCTTTGCGTCATCCCCAAAAGGAAAACAAAAAATGAAAGTGAAAAAGGAAATGGACAACATATAGAAGAATAGAGATACAAATAGAGGAAATGCACAAAGAGAGAGAAAATCAAACACACATTACGGGGGAATATGATACACACATAAAATTGCAAATGAAAGAGCAAATAAAAGAAGAATACAAAAGGCTAGCAAGGCGAATGCAAGTCAACCATCTAACAAGTCATCCACCTCCCAATCATGTTTAGTGTATTGCAAGGGCGATTGACTATCCAAAGGAAGAATTGCAAGTGTCGAACTAGGAGATGTACCAGGTTCTTCACTTGGTGTAGAAGGTTTATCATTTAAGCTCATGGTGGATGAAAATACAGAGTTTAGATCATTATGCACTTCATTTATTTTTGTGATCTTGTCATCATCATCATCAAGATTGATTACAACAAGAGGACAAAGGGTTATTTCCAAGGAAGGATGTATCAAAAGTTGTGGTTGTTGGATCAGATAATTTTGTTGTGAGGGTTGGATTGTACTATTTTGTGGTGGGTCAAGAGGAGGAAGGTGATTATGTTTCTATCAAAGGCAGAGGTTGGTTTTCTTTATTTTCTTCCATTCATGACCGATGAGCAAGGAGACGATGATGATGCCTATGCTCCCTAGCACCGTGGTTTCTTTTAATTTTATTTTGAATTTTTTGAGGTGTAAGAGCGGGTTGATCCACCATAGGTTCCTTTTCTTCCAGATGGGGAAGGATGGATGAAACTAAAGAAGATGGGTCAATCACTTTCTCTTTATCTTTATACACTTGTTTAATGCAGGGAAGCATAACAGGATTTTTTTCATTTTCTCTTGGTTGTTTAAACAAGGAAGGGGAAGTTTTTATGGTTGGTGGCTCATGCGGTGGTCTTGTTTGTTTAGTTTTGGACTCAAGCTGAAGCATTATCTCATCTATTATGGGAGGAGTGGAAGTGGACGGGGACATCAAGCGAAGAGAAAACTCGGCTATTTGTTTGGCTTTGAACTTTTGATACGCTATGAAAAAGAAATCTTTATGGGGGGTGATGGGATCCATAGGTTCAGGCCAAAATTTTTCTAAGGAAAAATTACCTTTAGAAGATAATGGATGAAAATCACTATGGTGTATGGTAAATATTTCATTGCCATGCGGAAACTTCAAACATTTGTGAACAACTAACGAGACTGCTTTCATCGAGCGAAGCCAAGGATAACCTAGCCACAAACAAAATTAATCAGATTATGGAATGATAGAAAATGTTACATCCAAAGTTTTGGGTCCTATCTATAATGGGAGTACGATCAATCTGATTGTAGGGCACACAAAACTAGTATGTGTTTTAATCCATGCAGTTGGTTTATTATAATCATCTTGATAAAGATCATGTAATACTAAAAATTCTTCTGTGATCACATTCTCACCACAAGAGGGATCTATTAATATCACATTAGTGTGCTTATCATAGATTCATCCAACTATGTAAAGAGGACCATCAAGAAGCTTTTTAAGTATATCATTAGAATAAAAAGTAATATCAAGAGATTTGGTGGTTGGGCCCTTACAAGGGATAACGTCTATCATACCCACAAGTTCATCCATAGGATTGACTTGGGTAACATTTGGAGTTATATCATGTTGTCCATTATTTGTATTAATATTCATCACATGAGTGTTTGATGGTTCACTATCCTTGAAAAATGAAAAAATGTG
Source organism: Sequoia sempervirens (assembly GCA_007258455.2). NCBI lineage: Eukaryota > Viridiplantae > Streptophyta > Pinopsida > Cupressales > Cupressaceae > Sequoia > Sequoia sempervirens. The sequence goes on from VDFB02121057.1 coordinate 83,769, forward strand.
TTTAGGCATGGGGTTGGTAAAGATTTGTAAATTCTGGTTAGGGGGTGCAACAAACTTATTTCCTTGATCATTGACACCCACAATGGACAAACGACCATAATCAATGAGGTCTTGAACTAAGTGTTTTAGAAGTTTACATTGTTCAGTGTCATGTCCACTTTGGTGATGAAAATGGAAATAAAAATTTGGTTTAAAGGTGGGTGGTAAAGGTTTGGTGGTGTCAAGGGGTTTAATGGTAGGCAAAGTGATCATTTGTTGTTGGAGCAATTGGTTCATTATATTATGGAGGGTATCAGTAAAGGTGGTAAATTGTCTCTTTGAGTCCCCATAGGTAAAGGGAATTGTTGTTTTAACAACCACCACTTGATTCAGAATAGGTTTGGTTGGTTGCGAAGAAGTTGGATTGAATTGTAAGAATCCTCTGTTTGGTTTTTTTTTTCAGACTTCTCTGCTCGGTTAGAAGTGGACTTTGAATCATGACTAGAAATTGAGTTGTGGTAGTCATATGGGGTTGTGCGTAAATGCATGAATGAAGAAAATTTCATTATAGTTAACTTATCCTGAAGGTGAATGTGCAAGTTTTCGATAAACATCTTTTGCAAATGTGAATCAGGGATCTTGACATCAATTTGAGCATACAATGATTGATAACGTGAAATGAAATTAGTTACTTATTCATCTGCATTTTGTTTACATCACGTTAAATCAACCATTGTCTTTTTGGGAGTCATATGGACTTGGAAATTTGACTTATGAAGGTATTGAAAAGTTCATTAAATGATTGGATTGAATGATTGGGTAAGTTTGAAAACCACTCCAATGCAGTGTCCTTCAAGGTCATAGGAAAAAATTTAGCTAATAGTTTATCATTAAGGACAAAATCACTACACAAGGTTGTGTAACCATTGACATGATTAGTAAGGTCTCTTTTACCTCCGTATTTCTCAAACCTAGGCATTTCAATTCCTTGTGGCATCTATGTGCATAAAATATCTAAGGATAATGGAATACTATGAACATGATAAGTGGGTGGAGCATTTTGACTTTGGCTAATGGTGGAGATTTTTTGTTGCATGGATGAAATAGTGTTAAAGAGTTGCATAATGATGGGATTGGTGTAAGTGGTATGAGGTGGAAGGGAAAATGGTGATGGACTGTATGTAATATTAGGGGAAGTGAAAGGGACACTAAGAGGGGTGAAGGTGGAAGAGGGAACATTCGATGCCACAAAAGAACTAGGAATGCTAGTTGGAATTGAAAAAGGAGTCACATGACCAACCTATTGCATGGTTGTTGTAACTTGAGGAGTGGTATAGGTTGGTAAGGATGTTATGGTTGAAGGGGGAGGAATGTGAGATCCTCCTTGTCTCACAACAATGTTTGCATATTGGGAAGTAGAAGGAACATGTTTGTTGTATATCTCAGCAATTATTTTCATAACTTGTAAGCCACCATCACTTTCAATCAAATGATGAAGGTTTCCTATAGCAGGTATGGCAATGGTGGAAATGTTTTCAAGGGATAAGTCTTGTTTTAAGTGTACAAAATATTCATGAATACTAATCACTTTTTCTTGCGGAATGGAACTAGTTTGCGTGTCAATATGCATTGGATGGGAAGGTTAAGGCATAGTAGTGGTAGTATCCATGCCTAATGCACCATTTTCCATACTAGGAGTAGGAGCTCTTGAGATCACAAGGTCCACAAAAAAAGTGCTATCGTGAGAAGCCATGAGTCTAGAACTTCGTCTCACTAAAGTATTATCAATGGAGCACCAAACACTCATACAAGTACCACAAAAGATGGGGTGAATGCAAATGCAATGCAATCTAGGAGTGTAAAATCCAAATAACAGAAATTCTACAAATCGAAATAAAGAAATAATAACAGAGAACAAAAATGCAGTAAATTCCTAGAAAGTGCCTAAAAATGTTATTTGAAATGTGCAGGTGTACTGGTTCGCCCAGGGTGGCAAATGAGTCCAAGTATGATATTTTTTCATGATTTTTGAAAGATTTAAAGTGATTTTAATTCTTTTCAGATGCAAATTGATGATGCAAATGCAACTTTTCAGTTTTTTAATGTTTTGATATGCAAAAATGAAGTCTAAATGAGTCTTTCACTAATGCAATTTGAGAAACCCTAGGATGCAAAAACAAAACAAAACCTAAATGAATGTTGATGCAAATGAAATCTAGGATGCAAGATGCAAATTGAAATCAGAAAGATAAAGTGATCAATATGCAAGTTCACCAAAATGAACCATAGATTTTGAATGGGGTCTATAGGCTACTCTTGCACTCTTAGGGTTTTTCACCTAAAAGGAGAGAGATAAACCCTCAAAATCAATGTGGCTCACTCAATATAAGATATGTAAGATGTGATTAAGGCTAAATGAGATGATCTAAATGCAATTAAGCAATGTAATTGACTAATTATGAATGCAAAACCTACGAAATATGTAATGTTTGAAAACATAGTGTGATATGCAAGCATGAACTGAAACATGAATAAATTCAAAAAAAATTTGGAAGAAGGCATAATAGAGTGCACCTAGGTAGTGAATGTTGAATCTGGAGTGATTTGAATGCTGGTAGAAATCAATGAAAATCATGAGTGCGATTCATTCGCCACTGATGGCGAATCAGTCCTACTTTTGGCAAAAACCTATGAAAATTGGTTTCCAACTATTGGGAATTGGAATATGACAGAATCTACTTTTACAACCTTAAGGTGGGACTCATTCACCACTGATGGTGAATGAGTCCTCTCCCAAAATTCTATGAAATCAAAGGTTAATTCTATAACTCCAGATCTGCACTTGTCTACTTGTCAAGTTGACAGAGTTAAATCTACAAAAAACATATTGTAGGTTGTTTCCAAGCTTGAAACAGAGTTGATTTGACTTGAAACACTTTGTTGACTTATTGAACACCTTTCAACACCTAATTGCTTGATAAATCTGCATACAAAAGTCACAACCTTGCAAAAGAAATATGAAGTTATGTCAATGGCTACTCCAAGATGCTTGATTGATGCTTGATTGAATGATGCAAAGTGCTCAGATGCTAATTGATGTTTAGTGAATGCAAGTGAATGAGGAGATTGTACGAGATGTAAAATGAGGAGAAAAACACTTATTTATACACATGTGTGCCTTAGTAACCCAATGATACCTCATCACAATTTGACATAAGGTAATTTTGAATAAAAACCCAAAAGAAAATTTGAAATATTTTGAATTTGAAGCCAAAAGGGACTCATTCGCCACCCATGGTGAATGGGTACTACCTTGGACTTGTAAATGGGTGTTGGGATTTAAGTTTCATTTAATGTTGTTTGTTAGGTTTACATTCAAAAAAACACTTAATTAAGCCTTATGAGTGCATTAAGGGGTCAAATAAAGCATAAGAAAGGTGTAAATAGTGAAATTAAGCCTAGAAAAGCATGGAATCTTTTTACAAGAATTTACAACACTTCAAAATAGGACTTGATAAGTGATGAAAAGGTGATTTATAGGTGATTTATAATGAGAAGATTCTAGAAAAGTGTATAAATGTGTTACAACACTTCACAACACCTTCATAAGACATAATAATTTGAATTTTAGGATCTACTGTGAATGTTTAAGTTACATTGCAACATTAAATCAAAGAAAAATGGACTAAGCATCATGAGAGAAAGACCTAAAATACCATGAAAATTTCTAAGATCTATTTTTCTATGGTACAACTGATTAAGGACTCAAATGAGGAAGAAGAAAGAAAGGAGCTTGAAGCCCCTGGATATGAAGAAAAGCGACCTCAACTAGAAAAAAAAGAGGAAGGTGATCATGAATCACCAAAGGAAGAGTCTCAAATGCTTGATTGGATGTAGAAGTAGCTACAAAAGAAAGCCCCCATCCTCGTGGATCCTAAGACCAAACTTGACGCTATCTTGGCACAAGCACAAACAAAGCCAAGAAAAGAGAAGGAGGTTCGTTCCCAAATAAAAATTGATGCATTTGGATCAAGGACCATGCAGATTTCCACCTCGGTAACAAACAAAGGAGATGGGGTTAGTTACAATATCTTCACCATCAACTTGGGCACTGTTATGAGTGAGTAGAAAATAGATGAATTCTGGGGATCAGTAGCCATGATAGTTGAGCAAATGAACAATGACCAATCCTCCAAGGAGGAACTGAAGGCACAAGTGATGAACCTTAGGGCCTACATTCAACAATAGATGTCCCTTGAGGTAGAATCCTTGACTACATCTTGCGCACCCTAGTTGCTATCCCAAGATGAACTCTCCAAGATGGAGAAAATGAAGAATTGGACCAAGGCTACCTTAGATTGGTTTAGATGGGTGATATACAATGGTGATATGGGTATTGGCCATGATGTCTGAACAAAAAATAAGTTTTGGGAAGTACATAAGCAACTTGAGGGCATATAGAGAATTTTTCATAACTTTCTCAAATTATATATGATAACATATCCTAAACTCAAGGCCATCCTAAAAATGGAAGACATGGGAAAAGGAATTGGCCCTAATAAAGGACAATCATTGGCTTGTGGAGATGTGGAAGATGGGCCTAGACCACATAATAGATGTCCTAGAAATAGTACATCATGAAATAGAGCTTGACCTTGAATGGGTTAAAGAACAAAGGATAGACAGTGAGGAGTATCTGAAACTCATGACAGATTATGATATTCTTGTTGTAGAACTGAATCTAGAGAAGATTGGGCTATATTTCCACAAGAAAATGGAGCAAGGAGAAATAGATTCACTAACACCAGACTTCATGGATTTTTTTTCCTAAGCCTTCATCCAATCGGAGTAGGTGATCATGGCCACACCAAAATGCACAAAGAATTGGGAGTTGATCACGGGCAGATCCAGGAAGCTCACCTTTCAAGTGCTTCAATCAGATGTCATGGAGTGGGATAAACTTCAACGGTCGATTGGAAAGTTTGTAGAGTATGACAATGTTCAAAAAAGAAAGGGAGTGCCTATAATAGATGATGAGTTCCTAATAGTATAGTTACAGCCAAAAGAGCAAACAACTAGAAGACAAAACTGCTATAGTGATAGGCCACTAAAAGAAAAAATAGGGAAAAAGACAAAGAAAGCATTTTTATATTAGTAAATTTTTGGGGGTTGGTGAAACCCTAGCTTGTAGTGAATCTGAGCCATACAATTTAAATCAATCCTGGCCATTCATTTTGCCTTTGGAAAAATATAAATAGGGGGTCTCCTCTCATTTTCAAAGAGAGAGTTGAGTTGTAATGAAATGCTGCAGAAATTTGAATAGAACTTCATTGCTTTTGGTGGATTCTTGTGTTTCTCTCATGTTGCATGATTCTACTCCTCGTGTTTGATAGATTTAAGTTACTTTAGCTTGTTTTTCTAAGTGTTTTAAAGTAGTTTTGATAGTATAGTTGTTGCTTTCCATTGATCTTGAAGAATGCTATTGTGTTGATGCTTTCCATGTTCATTCTTTTTGTTGGTTATTGATGATAAAAAGTTGTGTAAAGCTAGTTTGAACATAAATTCATTGTTGCACTTAAGTTTCACCCTTTTATTAATGCTTTATGGTGAATGAATAGTTAAAAATTTGGAAAACCCTAGAAGATGGCACTAGTTTTATGATATTGTGTGTTTTGGTTAAGTAGAGCTCAATTATAGGAAGGTTTTCCACTATAACATCCTCCATTATCATTGTTCATCGGTAGTTGCAGGTCTAGGAACTTCCTCCTCCCTTTTCCCTTTTGATTTTTCTTTGAAATAGTAGTTTAAGAAAAGTTCCAACATCATCATAAAGCCAAATTTGATGTTAAAAGTGGAGTTTTAGACTGTTGTTTTGAACATACATCAATTGTACATCATTTCTAGAATCTTAGGAACTCCATTCGAGGATCCAATCTCCTTCCAACTTAACAATATTCCATGCCCCTTGTGATTACTAGAAAATCACATCAATCCACTAAGTTGTTTTTTGAAAGTCATGACCTGACACCCGAGAGACCTTGGGATAATTTTCTGCAACTTGCTTGTGGGAAGCTATCTTTCAAGAGAGGTAGTGCACTTGTGTGTTTCCTTTGTTGGAAAGTGAAAAAACACCCATCAACAGTATTCTATGACCTAGGTTATAAAGCTCCCATGTTCCTATTATTCATATCCTTATTCACTAAATGATTTTGATAGGGAAGGGATGTGTTGGGAGATGAATGGAGGGTAGGTAAAGTAGTGACCATGATCTCAACTTCATGTGTCATAATATATTTCCAATGGGGAGGAGAACAAACAATACTTTCATGATATTCAATGATTGTATCTTCTTTCACCAAGATACCTTCGTCACCAATAGGAGAGATATCGAGAGAAGAACAATTATGATTTTAATGATTGTCGATTTGCTTGCATCCTTTTGTGTCAAAGATTTAGTGGATGATCTATGTGAGATGAAGTCATCAAGGGATTTATTTAAAATGTCAAAGTTATCTCTACTAAAGGGTTTCAATGATATGCTTTCTATAACGTTAACCATTTTTTTGTTTGTTTCTTTTGATTTTTTTTTTTCTTTCATTTTTCTAATGAATGTAAAATAAAGTCTACAACTAATAAAATGAAAGTGCAATAATCTATCTTTATCAATCAATGTAAACATGAACTATGGAAATGCATGAAACAAAAAATTGACAAACTGAAACATCAGAGTAAATACAACAAACAAAAGCATAGAAATTCATTTTTTAACCCAAAAAACTACAACCTCAAAGTCCATAGGGACTAAGATGCTAGCAAGGGCATCTTGGTCCTACTGATGAAATTTTGAGGTTCCAGAAACTGGAACATATAGCAAACAACTTAGATAGGGTTCTAAGCCAAAAACCAATAGAGGACTAAAACATTAGAAGGGCATTTTATTCCCAATAAAGGTTTTTTTTACAAAATTTGAGTTGATGATAGTGTTCCTAGGTTGCCTACCTAGGGACCCGATGTTTAGAAATAGAAAAGTGTATAAATGAATGCAAGAAAAAGTAAAGTAACTAATGACAAGCAATTGGATGCAAAGTTGAATGCAATTTTTTCAATTTTGAATGAATAAAAATATCCTAAATGCAATTAGGATGATTGACAATGCACTTTTCAGTTTTTCAATGAGATAAAATGATGCAAGAAAGCAAAAATATAACCTATATGTACTTTCACTAATGCAAATATGATAAATCTTAGATGTAATTTCACTAATGCAAGATGTAATGCAAGAATGAATGCAACCTAGATCTAGGACCTTAATGAACTCAAAATCAGAAAAATGAATGAATGTTTTAAAATGTCATGTTCACCAAAATGAATAATAGGCGAAATGGGAATGCTTTATAACCTAGGTCATAGAACATGATGAAGGGTACTCTATTGGTGTAATTAATTAATTAATTATTACACTAGCATAAGTTAACTTAGGTCTTGCATTTAATTAATTAAGTCCTAGGTTGCATTATTAGATAAATCATTTAAAAAATGGGATAATATTCCCTTCCTTGTTTGGTGGGATAAGATTCCTTCTAGAAGATGAGTTGTCCTTCTAGAACTTATCTCAACATTTAATGATCATCTAGATAGGGTTCACATGTTGTCACATGTTGTTAGATTATGACACATGGCAAAATCTCATGCATATTAGTTTTTCATTCTTGCCTATATAATCAGGCATCTTTTTCATTTGTAATATATCAATTTCATCATATCAATAGAATCTTTAATCAGCATTCCATTGTTGCAACACTTTCTTTGTGGTTGATTATCTTTCCTGGCTCAAAGGTCCACCATTGAAGACTGTAGCTTCAAGGATTGTGCATCCATAATCTCAACATGGTATCAGAGCTTATCCAGTGAAATGTCAATCCTCGATCAAGAAAGTTGGTGTGCGAGATTCTCCACAGGCTTGAAGGTTTCCATTGAAGGCTACTTGTTTCCACCTGGGGACCAAACTAATTTCTGAAGCAGATAGAGTCAGATCAGAGCTTGCCATTGTCTTCATAAGGCCTTGAAACCCTAGGATTGCTTTCCCATTCATCAAAATCAGATACATCAACCTAGGAGCTTCAGAGGTTTTTTTTTAGGGTTTGCAAAATCAATCGTACTATCCATACAATTTGCAGCAAAAAAATCATCCCGGTCAATTGTCCTCTAAGGAAAAAAATTTTTATATGCAAGCCACTTTTTGTTTCAGAAAAATTGGGCTAATATTTTTTATTATTTGGCAAAAATCATATTTTTCTATAGTTTCTGAAAAAATAAAATCAAGCGACCTGTTAATATATTCAAAGTCGGTATCATCCATCGGCATTTTTATGCAACTAAGGGGTTGATTTATTTTAAAATCATCAGCATTGGGAATTTATTTTCTACATAATACATATTTATGTTAAATCGACCTTATCAAAAAATTGAATTGCCTTTAATAGGCAATATTCAAATTTTGGTCATTTTTTTAATTCTGCAAGGAAGTACTTTTTGCACCCACCGGCTGTCACTTTAGACTCGGCTCATACCGCCACCAAGGGTCTCTGCCAGTTCATCCTACTACCAGCGTAGTTATACCACTGGCTTCCCAGCCCATTCGTCAGCATCTATTCTTGTTGGGCTTTGTCTTGCTGGTGCCTGTGATTGCTCCGTCGACGATCTTTGTTCACCGTGTCGGCCGAAGTCTTCACCGCCGGCTTTGCTCCCGCTGATGACCGTGGGCTCCTCACCATCCAGCGGTTCCGCCCCGGCCGCTGCCCAATAGCCACCTTGCCGCCACTTCGCTCGGCGGCGCCCATTTTTTTTTTCCACATAGAATGCTACAGTCATATTAGCGACCAAGACCTAACGCCTAGGGTGCTAATTTTTTGCACTAGTTTAGCCTGCGAAGTGCCTACTATAGGCCTTTTTTTCATTTTATCACAACTTTCACCCAGGATATCAAAATTTGGTAAACGATATAGCGTAGGAAAGGAAATTTTGCGTACTTTCTAGTGGTGACATCATTTCTACAAAATTTTGCTTGCAAAAAATTCTACAGCCAACTGAAGACAAAACCCTAATTTGGACATAAAGGCTCATAACTTCTCATCATATTGTCAGATTTTAGTGATTCCAATGGCATCAAGAAGGTGATTCAGAGCTCTTTTTCATTAGTCTAGGCCCTTGATCAATTTCAGCTCTAGGTACTCTTGCATGAGATTTTTTTCAATTTGGTGCATTTGCTCAATAACCTGGTTATTTTGAAGCTTGGAACAAGTTTTTTTTGATTTGGGTTGTATCACTTCAGTTGTAAATCATATTTGGAAGTCTTTATTTGCTATTGAAGGTTAGTGTCTTTGTATTCTTGTGGAGAAAATTCATTATGGGGCTTGCATATTACTCTCCTTCTTTGACTATGTTGCACAAGGGTAACTATTCACAATGGCGAGATGGGATCAGCCACCATCTCCAATCACTTGATTTGTTGCCACATCTATTTGGTATAGTTCCTCATCCGATTGAAGGTATTCATGAACTTGCTTGGACTTGTTGCAGATACACTATTTTGGAGATCATTTCTATGCAAGTTGATTGTGATAATATTAGTACTATTGATCATTATGATTGTCCTCACATTCTTTGGACTAAGCTTTGGGAGATCTATGGAGATTCAGATACTCCACCATTCCTTGTTGGTCAAGATTCATAATTTCATTCTTCATATCAAGTTCCCTATGATGATATTGTTATGTAGGAAGTTGATTTCCTTGATCTTTCTGAAGAGGTTGACAAGGCTCCTTTCGGTGCTTCTTCTTCATCAAAGACAGTTGGTATCCCTTCACAATCAGTGATTCCTTGTCCAGAGTCATTGATTAAGGCTTCCACCATCATCATCCATCAGGACACTTTTAGTTTTTCAGACTTGGCATTACAAGATGGCTTTGTTTTAGGCATCATTGACTTGGCTACTTCTATAGGTTTGGAGAACATTCTTGAGGGGGTATCACTCCTCTATTCAAATATTTAATATTTGAGACTTCTTCCCTGTCATTGCATTCAGGACTTGAAGTTCCGTCAGCATCTACCATTGGATTTGCTTTAGACTTCCTTCAGTGGTTTTGAGGACACTTCATTCAAGGGGGGCTATCAAGTCTCCATCACATCCATCCTATTCATTTTATCTCCATCTTTGGATATTGTTCAGCATCAGTTTTTGCATCATCCTGGTTTGTCACCCTCTTCATTGATTGTGGCATCTTCATCGGGCAAGGAGACATTTGAGTAGAATTCAGAGACACCATCATCATCCACCTCCATCCTTCCTTCCTTCAATTCCTATCCGGAATGGGAAGCATCTCTCCACTTGCAGTTGGTTTTGTTTCTTCCGAAAGGGAGACAAGTTGTTTGTCGACATTGGATCTTGTTTTGTCTTCAAACACTTCCCTTCTTTGTAGGTGATCACATCTTTTGGGGGGGCTACATAGTCTCTCTCTTTCCCTCCTATGAGGGGGCCTTTGATTGCATTATATTCATGTGACAGATGGTGTACTGGGGGGTATTTGGGAGTCCTCCATCCTTCCCATCCTATCTCACATTTTTTCTTTTTCATCTCCTTTTTGGAGAGGGGTTTTGTTCCTACTGAGTTTTCCCCTTTTCTCTATTTGTGGGAGATTTTCTGCATCTTCATGTACATGGGTACCTAACATGGCCTCGTAGCCAGGACCCATCATCATCTTGCATAATCATTGCATTTTCCTCCCTAAGTTACACTTATGTGGGGTGTTGGTGTAATTAATTAATTAATTAATTATTACACTAGCATAAGTTAACTTAGGTCTTACATTTAATTAATTAAGTCCTAGGTTGCATTATTAGATAAATCATTTAATAAATGGGATAATATTCCCTTCATTGTTTGGTGGGATAAGATTCCTTCTAGAAGATGAGTTGTCCTTCTAGAACTTATCTCAAAATTTAATGATCATCTAGATAGGGTTCACATGTTGTCACATGTTGTTAGATTATGACACATGGCAACATCTCATGCATATTAGGTTTTCATTCTTTCCTATATAATCAGGCATCTTGTTCATTTGTAATATATCAATTTCATCATATCAATAGAATCTTTAATCAGCATTCCATTGTTGCAACACTTTCTTTGTGGTTGATTATCTTTCCTGGCTCAAAGGTCTACCATTGAAGACTGCAGCTTCAAGGACTGTGCATCCATAATCTCAACATACTCCCCTTACAATCTAAAACTCACAAAAAAATAGATAATGGCACAAACAAAATGCAAGATGAAAAGCAAATATTTTCTATTATCACTGAAATGAAAATGAAATTACAACATTATATTTTCCATCACATGGGCTTTCTGATTACATAAATTTGCAAGTCTACAAATCGAAGCCACCATCTACTCTACTCTGGCCTCCTCTTTGTAGTCTCACTTTACATCCTTTATTTGGAAGGTGTAACTGCCCTAGAATCTTCTAGAAAGTGTAACTTCCTCAAGAAGATATTTTGAAATTTTATTAATTTTGGTATTACAACTTTGTGGGGTCATAACTTTTGATCCGACCATCGAATTTTCTATTATAATACCTTTTCGGAAAGGTCTTGAGAAACCCTGTGCCAAAAAGTAGGGACTAAAGTCCATTCACTTTCATTTTCCACTAATTTTTAGGCCCATTCAAAACCTCTAAGTGCCTCAAAATTGACCCTAAAGATTTTACTAGGATTTTTGAAAATTAAAATTTTAATATCTCTCAAATGACAAATGGTATTGAAGTGATTTCATTGCCATTGGCTTCAATTTACCATTCTAGAGGTCTGTGTAAGATTTTGTGTCCAACTATGCATAAATGCAAACTTACTAAAATAGTAATCCTACCAAATTTAGCCTTTATTGAAAAGAAACAACATTTTTTTTGGGTGATGCAAGATTGATCTTACACCCTAGATGCTCCTGCATCAAACACCCAACGTAATTTGAAAAGTGACCTTGTCACTTCTCAGGAGTTAGAGGGAAACCAAGATAGTTAACCTCAGACTCAGATAACCATGATGAATCTTCAATAGGCCTTCCTCTCCATTTCACCAAGTACTCTGCATATTGTTTGTTTCTTGTGCTCCTTCCCACACGACTATCCAAAATGTCTTCTATCTCCTCCTTTTTTGAAGTAGGTGTTGGAATGTTCCACTATTCCTCTATTATTTCTTCATCAATTCCTCCCTCATTATATTTTTTTAAATTTGAGATGTTAAACACAAGTGAAATATGAATTCCATCATGAAACTCTACCTCATATGCATTTCATAAATCATGCTTCTTCAAGATCTTACATGGTCCAAACTTCTTCATCTTCAACTTGTTGTATGTACCAACTAGAAACCTTTCCTTTCACAAATGAACCATGACTTCATCTCCTACCTAGAACTCCATATACCTCCTTTTTTTATCTGCCTTAGCCTTGTACTGAGAGTTCATCTTATTGATATGCTTCTTCACCTCATCATGCAAATTCTTTAGGTGTTTAGCAAAATCTTCAGTCTTAGCACTACTCTTCTCTCCTTTATCCATCTTTCTCAGTTTAGAAGCATTCCTTGGACTACTCCCAAATACAATCTAGAATGGTGATTTACCAATGCTCCTGTTGATAAAATTGTTATAAGCCAATTCCACCTGTGGTAAAATCAAATCCCATCCATTTGTTTTATCTCCTACTAAGCATCATAGCAGGTTACCCAAAATCCTATTGACCACCTCTATTTTTCCATTAGTTTGTGGATGGTGAGAAGAATTGAACTTCAAATTTGTCTTCAACTTCTTCCATAATGTTCTCCAAAAATAACCAACAAATTTGGTATCTTTGTCTGAAACTATACTCTTCAGTAGACCATGTAGTCTCACCACCTCTTTGAAAAACAACTCTGCAATATGAAAATCATCACTGGTCTTATGACATGGAATGAAATGTTTCATCTTTGAAAATATATCCACCACCAAAAATATGGAATCATGCCCTCTCTGTGTCCTCAGAAATCAAGGATAAAATCCATACTAATGTCCTCCCATGGCCTCTCAGGTACAGGTAATGGTTGATACAATCTAGTATTCTGACTTGTTCCTTTTTCGATCTGACATACTTTGCAACTTTGTACAAACCTCTTCACATCCTATTGTAACTATGGCCAGTAATAATTCTCACTAACAAGAGCAATGCTCTTATCTTGACCAAAATGCCCTACCAATCCTCCATTATGCTTCTCCTTGTTTAGATTCTCTCTCATAAAACTTCTTGGAATACATAATTGGCTTCCTCTAAACAACATTCCATCTTGGATTAAGAAATCCAACCATCTTGTCCTATCCAATGTAACAGGTTCCAAACAAGCCTTCTAGGCTTCTAGAAAGTCTAGATCTTCTAGGTACAAACTCTTGAGTTCATTGAACCCAACAACCTCTATATTCATTTCTATCAAAAAAATTTTCCTTCTACTTAAAGCATCTACAACTCTGTTTGATCTTCCACTCCTATGCTTCAAAATAAAAGTATAACTCTAGAAAAACTCAACCTATTTTAAGTTCCTTTGATTCATCTTTCCTTGACTATTGAGATACTACAAATCCTAGTGATCAGTATATAAAATAAATTCTTTTGGCAACAAATAGTGTCTCCATTTCTTCAAAGCCTGGACTATAGCATAGAAATCTTGATCATAGACAAAATAATTTCTTCTTAGCATCATTTAACTTCTCACTAAAATAGGCAATAGGCTTACCTTCTCGACTCAAAATAGCTCCTATGGTAGTGCCACTAGCATCACAATTTACCTGAAAGACCTTATTGAAATCTAGAAGTGCCAAAAAAGGTTGCTCTATAACTTTCTTCTTCAACATATCAAAACTTTTTGATGCTCTTGTAGTCCACTTAAACTCTTTTCTATCCCCTCTCATTGATTCAGTTAGAGGTGCACAAATACTACTAAAACTCTTAATAAACTTTTTGTAAAAACTTGCTAGACCATGAAATGATCTTACCTCTATAACACTCCTCAGGGTAGGCCATTCAATGATAGCTCTCACCTTCTCTATATCCATTTTAAGACCCTCTATTGAGACAACAAATCCCAGATACACCAACTCCCTTTTTACAAAACTACATTTCTTCAAATTAATCAATAGCTTCTCCTCCCCGAGCTTCTCAAAAAATTTCTAGATATGCATCTGGTGCTCCTCCAATGTCTTATTGAAAATCAAAATATCATCCAAATAAAAAATAACAATTTTTCCTAAAAAATATTTTAATACCTCATTCATAAGCCACATAAATGTGCTTGGTGAATTGGTTATCCCAAAAGGAATGATTAACCACTCGTACAAGCCCTCATTTTTTTTAAAGGTTGTCTTCCATTCATCTCCTTCTCTAATATGGATCTGGTGATATCCACTCATCAAATCAATCTTCGTGAAGTACTCAACTCCACTCAAACAATCCATAATGTCATCCATCTTTGGCAAGGGAAATTTTTACTTGATGGTGATCTTATTGATGGCTCTAGAATCTATACACATCTGCCATTCCCCATCCTTCTTTGGTGCTATTACTATAGGTACTGCACATGGACTCAAACTCTCTCAAATCAATCCCTTCCACATCAACTCTTGCACTTGTCTATTCAACTCTTCTCTCTCTATTGGAGTCATACGATGAGCTAACTTATTTAGAAAATAGGCTCTAGGAATCAGGTCCATCTGATGAATAATATTTCTTACCAGAGGAAAATCTTTAGGTACATTATCAGAAATAATAGCTTGAAACTCATTCAACAAATCTAAAACCTCTATAGGTGCCTCAAGAGTATCTTCTTTATCAACTCTAGGGATCAATGCAAAACACATATTCTCATGCTTCATACCTTCTAGGAACTTTCTTCCATCAACCAAACAAATGATTGCATTGCTGCATACCTTTTCCTCTACCTCTCTTAAGGGCTTCAACTTATGACGAACTCCATCCTTTATCAAAGAATAGGTATTGGCATGTCCATCATGTACTCCTCATTGATCAAACTGCCATGTTCTACCTAACAACATATGACAAACATCCATAGGCATAATATCACACAATACCTCATCATGGTAATTTCCAATCTTGAACTTTACCAGACATTGTTCATTTACCAAAGATTTATGGTCCTTTTGCAACCAATAAATCTGGTATGGATTTGAATGCCTTCTTCTCTCCAACTACAACTTACTAACCATCTCTTCCGAAACAAGGTTATTAGTACTACCTCCATCAATAATAGCATTGCAAACTTTACCTTCACACTTACATTTGGTGCGAAACAAATTCTTCCTTTGAGTTGTCTCTTTCTCCTCATTTAACAAGGCTCTTCTAGTAACAAGAACCTCTCCTCTTTCCACATCCTCAGAATGTGAAGACTCAACATCTTCATCTACATGTGCAACTTGTGCATTACCCTTAGGTCTTCTATTCTTCCTTCTTTGATGTTGAGGACACTCATATGTGTTATGCCCTTCTTCTCCACATTGGAAACAAGTTCGATGAAAGCCTCCTCTCTCTGGTCCTCACCCAGATCTCCCTCTTCCTCTTTGGTCTCTATTATGAGGATGATAGGTGTTATCTCCTTTCTAGTTCTAGCTGCTACTAGATCCTTCTCCCTTCTTTTGGTATTCATTTAGACCTCCATGTGACCATCCACTAGTCCTTCCATCGCGACCTCCACCACTTTGCTTACTTTCAAACCTCATATTCAACTTATCTTCTACCTTCAATGAAAATGGCTATGCATCTTCAATGGTAGATATTCTTACCAGACTCAGCTCTTCTTGAATGCTCAACTTCAACCCATTTATGTAATGGGAAACTTTCTCCTTGTTGGTCTTAAAATGACCTATTCTGATCAAGACTTGGTAGAATTATTTTGTATACTCCTTAACAAATTTTCCTGCTTGTTTCAACCCTTGCATTTTCTTCAACAAATCCAACTCATAGTCCCCAAGAATGAATTGTCTTTTCAATTTTTCCACCATATGATCCCATCTTGTTATTTTATCTTTTCCTCTTCTATTTCTTTTGAACTGGACTTCTTTCCACCATATGCTAGCATGGCCTATCAATTTGGCCTTTACAAATTTGACTCTATTTGGGTCTTTTATTTCCTCATACTCAAAATACTCTTCCATGTAATTGATCCAATCGATCAGCTCCTCTGGATTTAGGTTTCCAGAAAAATTAGAAAATTATATCTTTGGCCTCTTTCCAATCTTGGAAATGGCCCTAATTAGTCTGACTTCTCCAGGATCCATTACATCCTATGCTTCTTCTTTGAATGGCTCCTCATCTTCAGCCTCATGCTAACTTTCATCTCTTCTTCTGACATCAGCTTCCCTATGCAACTCCTCTTGCAATGCTTGAACTTGTCTCTAGAGGGCTCTAAAACCCTCTTCTGTTACCCCAACATTTCTCCCACCATAGTTTCTTCATGGAGGCATCTTTTCTCATAGACCCACAACCACAAGTCCTGGTGCAAATTGCCTCATGTTTGGTGATTTGTTTACACACTTAGGAAAAACCGCTCTGATACCACTTGATGAAGGGTACTCCCCTTACAATCTAAAACTCAGAAAAACATCAAATAATGGCACAAACAAAATGAAATATGGAAAGCAAATGTTTTCTATTATCACTTAAATGAAAATGAAATTACAACATTATATTTGCCATTGCATGAGCTTTCTAATTACATAAATCTGCAAGTCTGCAAATCAGAACCACCATCTACTCTGCTCTAGCCTCCTCTCTATAGTCCCCCTTTACATCCTTTATTTGGAAGGTGTAACCACCCTAGAATCTTCTAGAAAGTGTAACCGCCCTAGAATCTTCTAGAAAGTGTAATTTCCTTAGGAAGATATTTTAAAATTTTATTAATTTTGGTATTACAACTTCGTGGGGTCATAACTTTTGATCCGACTGTCAGATTTTCTATTATAATACCTTTTTGGAAAGGTCTGGAGAAATATTGTGATAAAAAGAAGGGCCCAAAGACCATCTACTTTTTCTCTCCACCAATTTTCAGGCCCATTTGAAGCCTCTAAGTGCCTCAAAATTGACCCTAAAGATTTTACTAGGATTTTTGAAAATTAAAATTTTAATCTCTCAAATCACAAATGGTATTGAAGTGATTTCTTCGCCATTGGCTTCAATTTACCATTATGGAGGTCTGTGTAAGATTTTGTGTCCAACTATGCATAAATGCAAACTTACTAAAATAGTAACCCTACCAAATTTATCCCTTATTGAAAAGAAACAACATTTTTTTTGGGTGATGCAAGATTGCTCTTACACCCTGGATTCTCCTGCATCAGAACACCAAAATTCTCCAATTGTCATTGAAATATGTCATATGATCCCAAATTGGATTGACTATCAACACAAAGGTGAGTCAATCTCAACAAGAAACACCTAAGAGGGGGTTGTTTAAGCTTTGATGGGTTCACCACCAAGCAAAAGCTTGGAAAAGACAATTTAACATTCAACTCACAAAACTTAGTAATGCAAGCCAAATAATGAGTACAAATGACAAAATTAAACAAGTTAGGATGTGTGTACTTGGGATGTCTTGAATTGTGATGAGGATTCTAGCAATGCAAAAATGTTGTCAAAATATGCTAGGGAGGACTAAGATGCCCTTACTGTTGTCTTAGTCCTACTGCTATTTTTTGGGGGAGATGTGGAATCTTCATATGTCAGAATAGAATCCAAAATAATATTTGCAAAATACCACTTAGAGGACTAAGATGCCCTTGCTTCCAACTTAGTCTCATCTTGAATTTCTAAAATCTCTGAATGTGATCTTAACGCTCAATGTATTCACTTCCTTCTTCTCAGATCTCAAGTTCTAAAACCTCTAGATTTGGCCTGTAGGTGAGTTTCTGTGAAGATGACAACTTTGCATTGAAACTTTTCACTTCAAATGATCTTCAAGTCTTCAACCTAAATATACGAACAAAAACAAGCAAGAGAGGAAAAAATTGTTGATTGTTAGTAAATGGGGGTTTTTCTTGTTCAAACCCCTTGTTGGTAATTAAACCTTGGAATGAAATGAAATAAAGGAGGGAAATGATGAATGAACAAAGTGCAATGTTACAACTCACCAAACCCTTGTTATGAAATCTACAAACTTGTATGAAGTGGCTAGCTTGGATGTAGATCTTGAAATGCTTGAATGCTCGGTAGATCTTGACTTGAATTTTTTGCTTGAATCAAAACCCTACATTACAAATGTTAGCTCAAAAACACACATGATGCAAGAATATCCTTGATATGATGCTTGAATCTTGATGATGGATCCAAATGCTTGATGAATTACTCTTGAATGCTCTTGTGAACTCAATTATGCTATTAAAATTCTCTCACAAAAGTCTTGATGTGAAAATGAGTGAAAGAACCTTGTGTTTATACTTATCCATGCTTAATATCCCAAAATTACACCACAACAAGCTAGAATATGAAATCATTAATTAGAGGAGCTTAAATCCTGCCAAGATTTGAAATTAAATATTGAAAATAACAAAAGGGGGACTAAGACACCCTAGGTGGCGTCTTAGTCCCGAGGCATGAAATTTGAGGCTAAGACTCCAAAAAGGGGCCCAATTAAGGCACATTTAAAAAGAGGGTCCCAAGACCTTTAGAGGACAAAGACTCACTAGGTGGAATCTTAGTCCCAGTTCAAAAATCAAGGACACACAACCAGAATCATTAAATTATCATTTACCCTTTCATGATTGTCGGGATTAGCCATAAAAAGATACCATTCATTAGGCTTGTGGATGCAAAATAGGACCAATTATGACATAAGTAAGGATAAATAAAGCAAGGAAGGCCCAAACAAGTGTGAAAATGTAAGGGTATGCATTTTCCTCCACTTCAATGGGTCCCTTCGATACTACGAAAAAGGTGAATGATGCAACATAGAAGGGCAGGTGGAAGTTGCCTGCCATCACACCGGATGGAAGAGTTGACTCACTTTGACCCTGTGGGTTAGTATGATTATGACATGTAGCATGGATGAATCGGTAGAAGACTTATGGTGTGGTATTTGAGGGTGAATAAGATTGTGACATGTGGTATATATTTATTGGTTGATTTCACATCTCCATTGTGAATCAACACAAGTTTTTTGGTCAACGATTTCAACGTGATATAAAAGGTGATTGAACCCTGTATCATAGAAAAAAGGAAACTTACTTGATTTATGAATAATTGATGCCAAATTGGACTTAATGAGGCCTTGATTTAGTGTTGTGAGGTGTTTTTCACATCCACACTAGGTATTGGACCCTTGCAAATGCATTTATCAATCCCTTGTAAAGGTGTTGTAAAGTGTTGTTAATTACTTTCACACTTTACTAGACTTAATGAACCCATTTTCCCCTAATTCAACATTATAAAATTTATTTAAATACATCCTCACACTAATATAGAAGGATTGTAAACTTAATTTAACTTTAACCTAGTGTTGTAATGTGTTTTACACATTCACATTGGTTCTTGTGCCTTTCTAGGCTAAATGGACCTCATTTAGTGTTGTAAAGTGTATTTAATCACACTTTCACATTGAATTTTGTGTCCCAAACCCTAATTGACTTTCACATCATCATTAATAGGCCCCTATGACCCCATATTGTGCATCCTGAGGCATACTTTGATCAAATACCCGATGAAATCAACATAAGAATTAAAATTCCCCATTCCCTAACAACCCATCTAGCAAATGGGCCCCTCTGAGACTAATTAGCCATATGTGGTGAATGATTCCATACTAGTTGGGATTGATTCACCCAAGGTGGCGAATGAGTCCCATTTGGATCATTTTTTACTTTTGAGCAAGAAATTTTGGAATTTAAGTTAATTTATTTTTCTTCATGTCGGCCTTAGGGATCCAATTAATGAGAAAATTAGGAGAATTTCCTATAAAATCAAGTCTCTAAACTCTAATTTAGATCCATTAACTCATTCACAACTCGTTCATCACTTATCTTCTTTCTCAGTTCAAGCAAGTTAGGGTTTTTACATTCTAAGTCATCAAGATAGCTTCCTAAGACATTCAAGGGAAGAATCTTCCTCCATTGCTGCAAAAATCCAAGATCAAGCATCATGGAAAGGTATTGAATTCATTGTTTCATGCTTCATTATATTATTTCATCATTTTGGTTTAATTACCTACAAAGGGGTTTGACCAAGGCAAACCCCCATACCCTAACATTCAACATTTCTCTTTAGCTTCTTGTGTGTTTGCAGATTTAGGCATTTTAGAGGCTTGGAAATCATTTAAGATAAATTTGCAAAAAATTTCAAGTCATATCTTCATTGGATAAGGAAAAACATCAACAAAAAGTCACCTTCAGGCCCAAATTTGACAGTTTTAGAACCAAACACCTAGAGAAGCAGGAAGTGCAGACCGAAGGCTCCTGTTTCCTCCTTTGAATCTTCAAAAATTCAAAAGTGGACTTATTCTCCATGGGTGGTGAATGAGTCCCACTGCCAGGCCTGATTTTGGTTTTTTGCATTTTTGGATACCCATTTGTTTGAAATGGGCTCCAGAATAGTTTCACAAAACTAGGACTAAGTCGCCCAGAATGGCGAATGAGTTCCACCAGGCCTAAAAATCAGGATCAACAACATTTCAAAAGTCATTTCAAGTCTCCAGCAAGTTTACAGGTGCAATTCTTCAGTTTCATTCATTTTTGTTGTAGTTTATTTTCATTTCTAGGTGTTTTTGCATTACACAATGTGTTTTTAAACAACACGCATTTCAATAGTTTTACATAAATAATCAATTAGTTTTATCAATTAGATGCATCTAGATCATTTCATTTAGTCTTAATTCCATCTTGCATATCTTATTTTGAGTGAACCACCTTAGTTTTAGGGGTCTATCTCTCTCCTTTTAGGTGAAAAACCCTAAGAGTGCAAGAGAAACTTACATAAATAGACATCCTTAAAATTGAATAGAAAAGCAAAAAATGAAAAGGTGGATCAAGATTCAATCTTTTGTCTAGCTCGTTGTGGATAAGATCTAGGTTATTCGTCTAGAGAAAATGCATATTCACTCTAGGGCAACGGAACTCATAGATGTCTGTTGGGTGAGAAGGCCCAAAAGGTGAGACACATACAGCTGATATGTGCTTGCAGGTTTAAAACTGCACTTCTTCAGTTTCATTCATTTTTGTTGTAGTTAACTTTTATTTCTAGGTGTTTTTGCATTACACAATTTTTTTTCAAACAACATGCGTTTCAATAGTTTTACATTAATAATCAATCAATTTTATCAATTAGCTGCATCTAGATCATTGCATTTAGTCTTAATTCCATCTTGCATACCTTAGTTTGAGTGAACCTCCTCAATTTTAGGGTTCTATCTCTCTCTTTTTAGGTGAAAATCCTAAGAGTGCAAGAGAATTCCATAGAACTCCACAAAATTGTTGGTTCATTTTGGTTCATTTTGTAATTGCATCTTAGCTCTACATTATAGAACACAGAAAACATCAAAATCCATCAAAAAGATCTGAAAATTATGAAAAAAATCCATAGTGGGACTCATTCACCACCTTGGAAAAATCAATCCTTTTTCACCCCAGAAACTACCTTTTATAGAACTAAAAGCCCTATTTTTAAGCTTTTGTTTGGTGCCATTACCTAGCTGTATCAGTTGGTTGCATTTTTGTAACATACATTTTATTAGATCTAGCTTAAATTAGCTAATTTCATGCATGGTTTAAATTTCAAATTTGCATTCTCATATTGTTACATAGAATTTCATTTCATTTCATCCTTTTACATTGCATTTTGAGTTAGCATAGATTGTTATTTCAAAATGTTAGTTTCAATCTTCAAATTTGCAAAGAAAAATCTAGTTAACAAGCATTCTAGTCCTTCATTCAATGCATTCCCTAGTTATGATAGTCTCTTAGCACAAGAGAATGAAAATGTTAACACTTGTCTTAAACTTACACTCCCTCCTATCTCTCCTATTTGTGTGGATGATGTGTTAGAAGGGAATACAAACATAGATAACCATGATGATCATAGTTGTACTTCTCCTGATACCTCTCCTTTTAGTGGTAGAGGTATCTTGGTGAAAGAAGGTACAATCTTTGAGCATCATGAAGGTCTTGTTTTTCCTTCTCCTCATTCCCCTTGGGAAGATAGTATAACAATACAAGATGAATTCATTTCCACCACTTTACCTAGTCTCCATTCATCTCCCAACACCTCCACTATTTGTGGCAATGCTTTTCTGAATGACCATGACAAACACATTTGTGAGGAGGATATGTTGGTATCATGAAACTCAATGATTGAGAGTTATAGCATTATTTCTCTCCTTCCTAATGTTCCTAACAATTGGAAGGATCTATTTGAACAAGAAGATCTAATCATTGGCACACATGAAAATCCTAGTGATGTCTTCCCTCTTTGTGATGACGCTTCTTTACAACATCTAACCATGACATGTGATGAACCTCTTGAAAGATATCCTACTAGGGTAGATATTATGGCACAAGACAATGAGATTATGGACAAAAATCAAATTTCCCCCTCTCCTAATATCTCTCCTCTTATTGAAGATTATATCATGGTGTTACAAGATCCAATTGATGAGAATCATGATAATCTTATGGAACAAGACACTTCAACCACTGAACCAATCCTTGAAATCCAAGAACATTTAGATTGTCATTCTCCTATGAATTCTCCTCCTAAGAATACTATTCTAGTGCAAGAAAATGATATGTCTTCCTTAGGGATATATCAAACCAAGATAGTCGAGGTTATGAATGTACAAGTGCTCATTAGACCCCCCTCGATCAATGAACCACATACATACCCCATGGGACATCCCCAGAATCCCCTCATTCTTTACCCACCATCACACAGGAAATAAGCTTAAAACAAACCTAAACTCATCCTTTCCCCACCTATGCATAACATTTCATACCAACAAAGTTACAATGACATTGCTCATATATGTAACAAAG
Organism: Sequoia sempervirens; assembly: GCA_007258455.2. NCBI lineage: Eukaryota > Viridiplantae > Streptophyta > Pinopsida > Cupressales > Cupressaceae > Sequoia > Sequoia sempervirens. The sequence continues at coordinate 106,852 of VDFB02121057.1, forward strand.
TATATACAATCAAAGACAATCCCAAACCTAAACATCTTATGAATCAACAAGGAAAAGGATGTGATGCTATAGAACAAAGTATCCATGCCCCTCTAGAGCCTAAATCATAAACACCAAATCATGGTCTTTGTGATTTTCCTTTCATATAAATCAACCCATCTAACACACCTTCACTCAACAGCAATACTATCACACAAGATTCTTCAAAGCAATCTCTAACCTTGGTACATCCTAAATTGATGGATACCTCATTAAACATGTACCAAGCAGAAACTTTGTTTCCTTATCCAAATAAATAACATTACTTGCCATTCCTTTCCATGTAATAGTTGTATAATCATAGCATTCTCACTATTGCATGTTTTGGTTCCATCGCAAGGGGCAACATATCATCATCCATTCCAGGCTCACCCTTGTCCTACACTAAGTGGGGGCAAAGGGTTAGCAAGCCTTCTCCCTATATGTCACTTGTCATTGTCTCTTTTGGCTAATCATTAACTTTTCATGAATGTATAAGAGCATGCTTGGGATGTGGATGACATGTCTTAAGATTGACTCACATGTGACATACTTCCTTTCTTCATAACATAGCTTCTCGAAAACATATGACTTGGCATAGGTCTTTCTGAGTAAGCTCACATGTTCTCCCTTTTCTACTTTAAAGAATTTTTCTCACAGTACTGGTGTTCACAACCGCTTTAAAGTGGGGCATACATAGACAACATCTTTATGTAAATTTTCATGGTGTGATTCTTCTTTTTCTAGTGATGTGTCCTCTTCTTGGTGGTGTCATTGGGTTTGATGCTTTCCAAGAGTGTACAATCAACTGAAGTGGCCTAATGCAAATGAGGCATCCCATGGATAACGATCTGACACCCTGACTTTTCCTCTCTTGGAGACATTCGACACAATGCTCCCTTAGAAGAAGACCTTACTTGAACAAAGCAAAATCCCCTTTAACAATTTTTTTACATATCATTCAAAAAGCATTACTTCTTGGTACCTTATCAATATTATCAGGAGCATAACTTTGGTATGGTTTGTATAATGGGAAGCTGACACACTGGCATGAATTTCTCATTATACAGTGGGAAGCCAACACACTAGAATGACTTTCTCACTAAACCACTTCTTTGGGACATCTCACCCCACAGACGAACTGATGTTTTGTGGCCCTAGAGTGAGGGCATCTTTTCCACCCCATTCTTCTTTCCTTTAGTTCTTTCCATTGCATGATTGTGTATCTTGATGATTTGGCTCAGGATCTTGGATCCTGGGGGCTCGACTGCCTTCTTGATCTTTGTCATTCTTTGTCATCTACATCTGTACACTCAGATCTCTCTTGAATTTCTACTTTAGTGTGAGTTTGAAGCAAGTTCATCCTCTCACTAAAGTGGGGGCTAAATGTATCATAGCAAAAAGGAAACTTGCTTTATTTGGGAATAATTGATGACAAATTTGACTTAGACCCTTGCAAATGAATTTATCAATATATATCTTGTAAAGGTGTTGTAAAGGACTTGATGGAACTTTCAAATTTTGCAAAATCTAAAGTGCTCATTTTGAACCATTAGGATTTTTATTTTCATCTCAAACCTTTGTTACATCTATATAGGGTTTTTATATGGGGGTTTATGGTTTTTTTCATTTTAGTTGCTTGTAACATTCTATTTTGTTGTTAACTATGTGGTGCATGTATCCGGTCATATAAAACTTTCATGTCTATCAATGTTGTCAAGTGACCGGCCTGTCTTGCCTAGGTCTGAAATTCTCGTCTTTGAAGGTTAAATAAAGGATCTTTTGGCTTTTACATCCTTTGTATATCATGATTTAGAAGTCTCGAGCCTATTATTCTAATATCATCCTAGGGGATCCCCCTCATTAAAACAACTTAAGTGCATGTGTTCAAATTTTGCACTTAATTCCCAATGGCCCTCATCACTTTATCACTCATCGCTGATTTATTCATAGGTTCACACCTTGAATTAGTGACGAGCGATGGAATGATGTTTTCTCTGACATTTCTCATCGCTAATGACTTTTGAGCCTTCAAATTTTTAATAGAAATGAGTGATGCTTCAGTCCTTTTTGATCTTACCGTTCATCGCGGATGGTCATAAAATGATAAACTTGGATCAAAGATGAGCGATACAATATAAACTCCTTTACAATCACATGATCACGGATCTATTTTAAAATGCTAAAACCTACATTAGCAACACACGATGGACCTTATGAATGTTGTAAATCCTCTCATTGCTATTTGCTCATAAAATGTATGAGGAGAATTAGCGATGAGCGATGTCCTTATGTTGTATAGCTCACATGAATTCATTTCATAACTTAAGTTTTGAATTAGCGACAAGCGATGGTGTCCTCTAAAGGGTTTTTCTTTTTCTAATTTGATATGATCCTATAAGCGATATATTTTGTGCCATTTATTTTTATGCAGGTGCATGTGTCTAGATCTAATGCCTCCACAATATCTCTCATCACTGATAGGAGCCTCAGTGGAATGTTTGAATTAGCGATGCACGATGAAGGGATGAATGTGACCAAAGGTCAGGTCATAGAACCAAAGGCTAAAGATCATTGCAGGGATGTTTACATTGTTGATGGATCTAGGCGAGGATGAAGTAAATCAGTTGCAAGTGATAACTACTAGATCGAACAAGCAACATGGCAAGATCCTGAGGATTTAGTGTAAAGCAAAAATTAAAGCAGCGAAAGGACTGGAGAACCATTAATAACTTAGTTTTAAAAAAGGATGATCCAATAGACTAAAAATCATCGCATGAATAATTTCATTGTTGATTGTACCCTAAAATTTGAGGAAGATCAACAATGAGCGATGAAGCGTATAAGGAAATTTTCTCTCAAGAAGATAGACTGGTCTCATGTACTTCGCCGATATAAATGAATAGGCACATATTAGGTTGGCGATACATGCTAATTTTTAGATCACATATGATTAACCAAGGTTAGAGAAGAACATGGAAACATTTGAGATAGCATCATTTTTTTCTAGGAGCAAGTTGATAATGGTAAAAAAATGATGCTCATGGCCACCTTAGATGAAATTTTAATTGTTCTAAGATCAACAGGTGAGATTCAAAGTTGAACTGTTAAGTTACCAATTTGCTAACGCAAGGAGTTTTGAATCATTAATTATGCATGCTCAAATTTTCTATTTAATGCAGGCTGATCACCGTTCATTCTCACTATCTTTTTAGTCTATAGTGTATGTGAGGCAAAGTATGAAGTGGAGTAAGAAGTTGTTGGTTTGTTTTGAGTTGAATTTTCTTGCCCTTGGTAGATTTGTTTCAATCTAGGTTCTCCAATTTGGTTAGGAATTTCTCTGATAGATTGGTCACAATTGTCTAGGTTGTAGGTGTATTTCCTTGTAGCTTAGTTCTGAATCGTTAAGTTGTACTTGTTTTGAAAATGGGGAAAACTAGTGCGACAATTTAGCCTATTAGAAGGTTTAGTTGTCTCAATGTGTTTGAGTGTCATGAAGATATAACTAAGCAAGAAGCCCTGGCTTCCCCTGAGATTTCAAAGGGTAAAAGGAGGGCTAGAGGTCATAAGAAGAAATCAATTATGTAGAGTACTTACCGCTTGAGAAATAGGACCCTTCTGGGAGAAGTGGTCAAGTTTAAAGGCAAGGAACTGGTGCAGCCAGTGAAGAAAGCCAGGAAAAAATAGAAAAGTCATACGGCCTGTCTAGGAAAACACAATTCTCCTATTGTGCTTTCTGATACTCCTTCTGATGATGAGGTTGATACTGAATCGTACCATGGCTAGTACCTCCATTCTTTGGTGTTGTATAGGAGCTTCGATGATGATGTGGTGATGATCCCTCCAATTTCATTGAGGACAAGGAGCGGTCGGGAATTCTCTAATGTTGACGACTCTGAATAGGGTCACCGCCTTGTTTTAGTTTTTTATGACACCATGGTCTTTACATAGGAGGTATTTTTTTTCATATGTCAATGGTTTGTATTTTTCTTTCCCATGCTGATGTGGAAGTCCTCTGAAAGACATGAATGAAATATTTTTTGTTTCAACAATGAACGTTGTGACAATGACCACTGCTATCCTGCATATGTTTTTTTCCTTTTTTCCTCTCCTATTCTCAAATGATTGTGTATGAAACCTCCTAGGGAATTCTTTGAGGAGTCAGTTAGAATTAATTTTTTGAAATGAACTGAAATGAAAGTGAAATTGTATTTTAGCCAGGTGCTTTTTGCTCCCTTGGTTTATAAAGGGGATTTCATGGCTGAAAAGAGAGAGTTCAGAATTTTGAATCTAGAAAAGTTCACAGTAAATACTATGCTCTAAAAGCATAATAGAATGTAAATGGATACTCTAGTAGATATATCAGAAGAAAATTTAAAATGAAAGTTATACTATATATAGATCTTAAATATGGTTTTACAAAGCAATATCAGAAATGAAGAATTTTAGTTTCAAGACGTTTCTCTCCTATGTGTTTTCTTCCAAGATATGAATGGAGTTGTTAATTGTGATTTCATTTGTCTTCTATCATTTGCACCGAATGGATGAATTTGTTTTATGCTTCAATTCAATGAATTGATTAAACACTAAAATGAGGTTATTAGTTTGTGAGAAAAGGATACAGGATTTAGTAAGGAAGTGATATTTTGCAAACACAATGACTTAGATGTTACAAAGTGGCATTCTAATAGTCCATTAATTTATGAAGTTCAATCATAATTGTATTACTAATTGATTACAAGTTATAACTCTTTTTCCCCCTTAAATAAGGCACTAATTGTTTTATTAGTTTATCTTGTGACCAGTTGAGGCAGTATTAAATTGGGCATAGGATTCAAGATGAAGAATGATTCATAAAGTACTCTAAACCATATTGCCCAATTTTGAGTATGTAAGTGCATTCCCTGAAATGAGTAACACTTCTATCTGAGGTTTTTTGAGCCTTTGATAAGGTGAGTTTCTTGTGATAGTGCATCTGTGTGAGGAAATACTCTTGACCTAATGTGAGATATGATGAGTATGCATGGGATTACCCTCCATAGGTCTCATCGAGCTTGAATAGAAGAAGTGAAGTACTAATTATTTTACTTAGGTGTTGGCCAATCCTCAACCTTGTTGATAATTGAGTTGTGGAAAATTCATAGGCTAGGATTGAGATTAAGTTTGGTTCTAAAAAAACAACTAATAGAAATGGAAACTCCACTAGGGACACCTTTGCATCTTTGATGCAAGTTTGTCGAAGACCATTTGAAAGAAGTCAAAACAAAATGAACAACTAGTTCAAATGTTGAAGAAGTTCCAGATCTGCAATTTGGTTTGTAGTAACCCTAAATTCAGCATACTAAGAAAGTGACTCTGCTGGAAGAACTCAGAGAAATATATTCTTGCTTCAAAGGTTTTCCTCTTGTTGAAGAGGTGGAAACTCTGCTCTACAATTTATACACACGAAGGGCTACTGTTTATTATTGTAACCTAAAATTTCTCTATTCAAAGTTGCAGCAACTGGAGGTGTGAAGGTACATAGCTCTCTGTATATTTTCAATTGTTGAACCTATCATATTGAATGCAATTGTTGTCCCATTTAAATTTTTTTTCTAAGTATTCCCAAATTTGCTAGTATGGATGGTTTGAGTGAATTTTTATATCATAGGGACTTTCCTCCACATACATTATCATATGTGTCAAGACCTGGTTACCACCATTATTAGTAACTATCCTAGTGATCCTTCATATTATCATGGTTATGATTATGCACAACTAGTTAAACCCATACATCCATGGATTACCAAAGATAAATAACCATGACATTAGAAACCTTGATGCATATTGTCAAGAAGCTTAAAAAATATGATAATCCCCAAATAGTTGAAACCCCAAAGTATAGGAACCTAAAACCTAAGTATGAGCAAGCCTAGGATAAGGCCGAAATGGAAAGTTGTGTTTCAAAGGGGAGTTAAAGAGTTGAACAAAAGGAACCTAATGTCTATACAAGCCCAAACCAACTACACTTGTCATGGATTGATTATAAGGTTAAAAGTATACCATCTCGAGTTTATAAGCAGATGCCTAGATTTAATGGATACAATGTGTGTGAAGGAGATACACATGCCCAAAGTTTCTATAATTTCATGGTGAAACATTCATTTAGAGATCAGGATATGTGGATGAGATTTTTTTGTCAAATCTCTTGAAGCTAGAGCTAGGGACTGGTATCTAAGTTTTCTTAAGAAGTCTTTTCCTTGCTGGGATAAACTAGTGGATGCTTATAGAGAATAATTTGCAAAAGAACCTTCTGACCTTGTCACAAAGTTAAAACAAATAAAAAACAAGGTGAAGAGTCAAGCATTGTTTTTAGTCACAAATTTGTTGTTTCTCTTTCACTAATCCCTAAAAGTTTCAAACCTAGTACATCATATTGCATTCATATATTTTGAAGTTTTTGATTAAGGATCTAGTGCACTATTGAAGGATTTTAAAATTTTGAATAGGAAAATGGCTTACACATGTTTAGATAATATGGGGAAAATGAGGAATGAATATGTGCAAGGTCTGCTATCTTCAATTTTGGATAAACATGTTGATGAAGTGTGGATACAAATGATCAAATGTCTTCAATTTTAGATACAAACAAGTACATGCTTGAGAAGGAAGGAGTTAAGAGTACTACAATGTTTACCATTGATTATCATAATAGTGAAAATGTTTATCTTTACTTTCAAGAAGATATAAATGACCAACTCAATGATGAAACCCAGTCCATTAAGTTTCTAGATTTTGATGATGGTGATATCATGGTACATCCCAACTTACAACTTGGTGATACATGTAGTTCTAGTGGGAGTCAAGAAGAGGAAGTGGTTGAAAGAATGGATTAAAAGTATGGTCTATTAAGTAGTGAACAAATTTCAAATCTGTTAACCACTAAATATCAAAAATATGCACATATGAGTACCCCTCAGTAATTGTGTAGTACTCATATTGATTTTCACAATGATGATAGTCTTCACTATGCAAGATATGATGCATGGGTATCTGATCTTCTTTCCAGTGATGAACCAGTCAGTTAGCATGGCGACAATGTGGGAAATGACAAACAACCATTTGATGATGCATTGTATGATGAGAATGAAACTGTATAGGTTGGTGCAAGTTTAGAAATTTGTTTTGATGAGTTAGAAATAGCAGACGACCAATAAGTTAGTGTATCTAATAAGCCAAATTTTAAAAAATTTAATGCAAATTTGGATAAATTTTTGTTTCCTATTTTAGATGAGCCTAGCTATGAATCTTTTCATATGGATATGGAGGCTGATTTAAAAAAAAAAAAATAGATTGTCTCTTTGAACCAGAACTGCTCACTTTTGAAAAAGATATGAGTGTTGAAGATGTTAACATGTTATGTTCAGAAGGTATCAAAGTGATTAAGGATGAGGATGGGGAAGAGATTCTTGATGCTTCTCTACAACAACATGTTGAGGCACAAAAATCATGTGTGCCAAATTATTAGTGTATTTCTTCATACGCACTTGGAAATGGTTTGCATCATGTGCATAATTTTTTGATTAGTTCTTATAATTTTTTCACCTTTGACATGCACACTAATAATTTGATTGAGCTTGATAGTACCAGCTATGTGGTAGAATATGACTACCATTTTTTTCAACTAGATGGAATCTTCTTACAATGTGGTAATGGGAAAAACATTAAAGAGGGTTGCTTTCAACTTGACAATGTTTTAAATGATAAATGTTGTGAATTGTTACCACATGAAACTCGGTATTTTAAGGGTATGTCTGATTCTCAAATGCATGATAGTTGTGAATTTTTTGATAATATTGTATATGTTGAGTTGTTGAGAGATGCTAGCATGTTTAATCAAGTATATTACAGTGATGTTTTTAGATTGGATTCAGTGAAGTGTGATGAGAACTTTTTCTATGACAGAGGTAAAAAGAAGCCTACAGTTCTTGGTGGCCTTGCGCCATTAGATATGGTTTGACTTGTCAAACCAAAGTAGTGGGGGGAAGAGATGACCTTTTGACTCTGTCACCCAATGAAGTAGGCACCTGGTCTGCTTCTCCAGAGGATCTGAATTCTCGCTATGTTCGCTGACGTCCCCAAAAAGAGCCACTGATGGCACTTTCAAATTTTGCAAAATCTAAAGTGCTCATTTTGAACCCTAATGATTTTTATTTTCATCTCAAACCTTTGTTACATCTGATATAGGTTTTTTATATGGGGTTTTAGGGTTTTGTTCATTTTAGTTGCTTGTAACATTCTATTTTGTTGTTAACTATATGGTGACTGTATCCGGTCATATAAAAATTTCATGTCTATCAATGTTGTCAAGTGACCGGCCTCTCTTGCCTAGGTCTGAAATTCTTCTCTTTGAAGGTTAAAATAAAGGATCTTTTGGCCTTTACATCCTTTGTATTTCATGATTTAGAAGTCTCAAACCTATTATTCTAATATCATCCTTGGGGATCCCCCTCATTAAAACAACTTAAATGCATGTGATCAAAGTTTCCACTTAATTCTTGATAGCCCTCATAACTTTATCGCTCATCGTTGATTCATTCATAGGTTCACACCTTGAATTAGTGACAAGTGATAGAGCGATGTTTTCTTTGACATCGCTCATCGCTAATGGCTTTTGAGTCTTCGAATTTTTAATAGCGATGAACGATGCTTCGGGCTTTGATCTTATCGTTCTTCGTGGATGGTCATAAAATGATAAACTTGGATCAGTGATGAGCGATATGATATAAACTCCTTTACAATCATGTGATCGTGGTTTTTTTTTAAATGCTAAAACCCACATTAGCGATACTCGATGGACCTTATGAACGTTGTAAATCCTCTCATCGCTAATTGGTCATAAAATGTATGAGGAGAATTAGTAATGAGCAACAACCTTATGTTATATCGCTCATCGCGAATTCATTTTAGAACTTAAGTTTTGAATTAGCGACAAGCAATGGTGTCCTCTAAAGGGTTTTTCTTTCGCTAATTTGATATGATACTATGAGCAATGTCTTTTGTGCCATTTATTTTTATGCAGGTGCACATGTCTAAATCTAATGCCTCCATAATATCTCTAGTCGCTGATAGAAGCCTCGGTGCAAAGTTTGAATTAGCGATGCGCAATGTGTATGAAACCACCTGGGGATTTCTTCGAGGAGTCAGTTAGAATCAGGTTTTTGAAATGAACTAAAATGAAAGTGAATTTGTAATTTAGTCGAGTGCTTGTTGCTCCCCTATTTTATAAAGGGGATTTCATGGCTGAAAAGAGAGTTCATAATTTTGAGTCTAGACAAGGTCACAGTAAATACTATGCTCTAAAAGAAAAATAGAATGTAAATAGATACTTTAGTAGATATATCAGAAGAAAATTTAAGATGAAATTATACTGTATACAGATCTTAAATATGGTTTTACAAAGCAATATCAGAAATGAAGAAGAATTTTAGTTTCAAGATGTTTCTCTCCTATGTGTTTTCTTCCAAGTTATGAATGAATTTGTTAGTTATGATTTCATTTGTCTTATGTCATTTGCATCGAATGGATGAATTTTTTTTATGCTTCAGTTCGATAAATTGATTAAACGCTAAAATGGGGTCATTAGTTTGTGAGAAAATGATATAGGATTTAGTAAGGAAGTGATATTTTGCAAACAAAGTGAGTTAGATGTTACAAAGTGGCATTCTAATAGTCCATTAATTTTTGAAGTTCAATCAGAATTGTATTACCGATTGATTACAAGTTATAACTCTTTTTCTTCCTTAAATAAGGCACTGGTTATTTTATTAGTTTATCTTGTGACCAGTTGAGCCAGTATTGAATTGGGCCTAGGATTCAAGATGAAGAATGATTCATAAAATACTCTAAACTATATTTCCCACTTTTAAGTATGTAAGTGCATTCCCTGGAATGAGTAACACTTCTATCTGAGGTCTGTCGAGCCTTTGATAAGGTGAGTTTCTTGTGATAGTGCATCTGTGTGAGGAAATACTGTTGACCTAATGTGAGATATGATGAGTATGCATGGGATTACCCTCCCTGGGTCTCACAGAGCCTGAAGAGAAGAAGTGAAGTACTAATTACTTTGCTTAGGTGTTGGCAAATCCTCAACCTTGCTAATAATTGAGTTGTAGCAAATTCATAGATTGGGACTGAGATTAAGTTTGGTTCTAAAAAAATAACCAAAAGGATTTTCACGCTTTTCTAGTCTTAATGAACCCATTTTCCCCTAATTCAACATTATAAAATGTATTTGAATACATCCTCACACTAATGTAGAAGGCTTGTAAACTAAATTTAACTTTAACCTAGTGTTGTAATTTGTTTTACATATTCACATTGGTTCTTGTGTCTTTCTAGGCTAAATGGACCTCATTTTAGTGTTGTAAAGTGTATTTAATCACACTTTCACATTGAATTATTTGTCCCAAGCCCTAATTGACTTTTACATCATCATTAATAGGCCCGTATGACCCCATATTTTGCATCTCGAGGCATAATTTGATCAAATACCCAATGAAATCAACATAAGAACCAAAATTCCTCATTCCCCAACAACCCAACTGGAAAATGGGCCCCTCTGGGACTAATTCGCCATTTGTGGCAAATGAGTCCCTACCAGGTGGGACTGATTCACCCAAGGTGGCAAATGAGTCCCATTTGGACCATTTTTTACTTTTGAGCGGGAAATTTTGGAATTTACATTTTGTTTTTCTTCATGTCGGCTTAGGGATCTAATTAATGGGAAAATTAGGTTAATTTCCTATGAAATCAAGTCTCTAAACCCTAATTTAGATCCGTCAACTCATTCACAACTCATTCATCACTTATCTTCTTTCTCAAGTCAAGCAAGTTAGGGTTTTTACATTCTAAGTCATCAAGATAGCTTCCAAAGACATTCAAGCACAAAATCTTCCTCCATTGCTGCAGAAATTGAAGATCAAACATCATGACAGGGTATTGACTTCATTGTTTCATGCTTCATTATATTCTTTCATCATTTTGGTTTAATTCCCTACAAAGGGGTTTGACGAAGGCAAACACCCATGCCCTAACATTCAACATTTCTCTTTCTCTTCTTGTGTGTTTGCAAATTTAGGCATTTTAGAGGCTTGGAAATCATTGAAGATCAAGTTACAAATTTGTTCAAGTCATCTCTTCATTGGATAATGAAAAACATCAACAAAAAGTCACCTTCAGGCCCGAACTTGATAGTTTCAGAACCGAACACCTGGAGAAGGAGAAAGTGTAGACCGAAGGCTCCTATTTCCACCTTTGAATCTTCAAAAAATCAAAAGTGGACTCATTCTCCATGGGTTCCAAATGAGTCCCATTACCAGGCCTAATTTTGGTTTTCTGCATTTTTGGATACCCATTTGTCTAAAACGAGCTCCAAAACAATTTCATAGAACTAGGACTAATTCGTCCAAAATGGTGAATGATTCCCACCAGGCCTAAAAATCAGGATCAATAGCATTTCAAAAGTCATTTCAAGTCTCTAGCAAGTTTACAGGTGCACTTCTTCAGTTTCATTCATTTATGTTGTAGTTTACTTTCATTTCTAGGTGTTTTTACATTACACAATGTGTTTTCAAACAACATGCATTTCAATAGTTTTACATTAATAATAATCAATCAATTTTATCAATTAGCTATATCTAGATTATTGCATTTAGTCTTAATTTCATCTTGCATATCTTAGTTTGAGTGAACCACCTCAGTCTTAGGGGTCTATCTCTCTCCTTTTAGGTGAAAAACCCTAAGAGTGCAAGAGAAGTACATAGATAGACATCCTTAAAATTAATGGTTCAATTCCTAAATCCTACAATGGAGATTATTTAAGAAAAATTTAATCAAATAATGATGTTTTGAAGTGAGACGGCTAAATTTTAATGCCATTCATGGTGTCAATCATCTGAGTCGATGGATGCATGAACAATGGCGTAGAGGGGGAATGACCATTCTAGTAACATTAATGTTGCAAGGAAGTGGACGACAGTGCTAAGGCAAGCATGGATGACAAAATTTAATGTAGATTTTGTCGACAGGAAGAAGTGAAGAAAAATGCATGGAATGAGGAAGAAGAATATTACTTGGGAACTAGAGGTTGAGAGCAATGATGAAGGATTGAGAATATTTATGGTTGTGAAGGCACGAAGTTTGAAGGAGAGTTAGCTGCAATTTGAGGATTGGCAGACCATGAAGTCAAGAAGGCCCATATGAGAGTGAATGTAGCAATGTAATGTCATTTTTATTACAGTAATAAATAAAGAATGGTTCTCTCTTGCATTCTTGTTTGGTGTTTCTTTGTTGTTGCTATGAGTTTGAGATTTGTAAGGGGAGTACCCTACATTGGTGGTATCAGAGCAGGTTGATCCTGATTGTGTAATAGACCACCAAAGAGAGGTAGTTGCACTAGGATTGTGTTATGGGTGTTAAAAAGAAAAATGGATGGGAGAGGAGCCATTGTGGTAGAGGTAGAGGAAGAGGAAGAAGAGATAATTTTGTAAGAGATGATGATTTTAGAGCCTTGAGAAGGCAGGTTGAAACTTTACAAAATGAGATCAGGAGGGGATTTGCAAGAATGAGAAACCCAAGAAGTGGTGATGAAGATGAAAGCACGAAGAATCCTAGTTTGGATATTGAACAAAGAGAAGAAGTTGCAGCGGCTGCAAGGGATCCATTGTTGAGAGTTATAACAAAAATAGGGAAGAGAACAAAAATGGATGTGCATATGTTTAATGGAAGTTTGAATCCAAAGGAATTGGTAGATTGGCTTAATGAGATGGAATCTAGTATTTCAAATTTGAAGAGATAGAAGATCCTAATAAAGTGAGATTTTCCAAGACAAGGTTGAAAGGACATGCCTCAATATGGTAGAGAGAGGTTCAATTAGAAAGGGGAAAAGAGGAAAAGATAAAATTACCAAATGAGATAAAATGGTAGAGAGATTGAAAAGACAATTTATTCCTGTAGACTATGAACTGAACTTTCTCAAGAGGATGCAAGGTTTGAAGCAAGGAAACAAGACTATAAAAGAATACACTGAAGAATTCCATAGAATTCTTATAAGGACTGGAAATTCAGAGGCAACTAAGGAAAAGGTTGCAAGATACATAAACGGGTTGAGATCAAGTATTCAAGAAGAGATAACACTTGTCAGAGTTGTGACAATGGTAGATGCTTATCAAATAGCATTGAAGATAGAAGAAAGGATGAACAAGAGGTTTGGGAATAAATAGAAGGAAAAGGATAGAGCTTATGTGCAACAAAAAGAGGGTGAACAAAAAATTAGAGACCTTAAGGACAACAAGGATGAAAGATGTGAAAGCTCAAGCAAGTCTCGTGATCAAAATTTTAGAGGAAGAGGAAGATCGGGTAGAAGATTTGAAAGAGGAAATTACAAAATAACTTATTTTAGATGTGGGGAAGAGGATCACAGAGCATATGATTTTCCTTATAAAAAGGAAAGACCAAGAAGAAGAATTAGAAATCAGAGTAGAGAAACACACATAAATGGAGAGGATGCACATTCAACACATTCTAAAGAAGCAGAAGATGGTGAAACTTTGATGGCAAGGAGAACCCTCTTGAATGAAGATGACAAATCAATTCAAAGGAGATATTTGTTTAGGACAAGATACAAGTGTGAAGGAAAGGCATGTAATGTCATTATTGATAGTGGAAGCACAGACAATCTTGTTTCTGATGAAATGGTAAGAAAATTGCAGCTAGGAAGGAAGAAGCACCTAAATCCATATCGGATAGCATAGGTACAAGATGACAAGAAGCTTTTGATCAACGAGCCATATGAGGTAAAATTTAAAATAGGAGGATGTTATGATGAATTTTTATGTGATATTATCGCAATGAATGTGTTGGAACCTTCAAATTTTGGTAAAATTTGAGGTGTCAATAATGAAAAATTTGATTGCAAGACTCAGAAATGCACCTATAAAATTTGTCCCAATAGCCTACTTTGGAAAATCATAACTTAAAGCCTCTTCAGCTTCATGCCAAATCACTTTGCAAGCATGTTCATCTACAGTATGTTAACTGTATGTCCAATTTCAGCCTCCTATGATCAGATTCGATAGGGTTTTGAAGCATCAAGTTGGAGGATTCTGGAAAAGTTAGTTGTTTGCATATTTTTAAATCTGCCAAGGAGATCAACCAAATGATTTTCATGGAGAACTAACTGGTGTTTCAAATTTTTCTCATGTTAATATACTTTCATGTCCATTTTTAAAGTCCCAACATCTTGTTTGATATTTTTTCAAGATCAAAAGCAAATGGAGTTTTCATAGTTTTGATGCTTGCATTTCCATAAAACTTCAAAGGGGCCAAATTTGACCTTTAATATTTTGTGGAGGAAATAGATTGGCGAAAAACCCTTATGTGCACATGTGTTCATTTGACTTAAATGAATTAATTTCCCTAGTGGAAGATTCCCAGGAAGAAATCTAGTATTTTTCAAGATGGCACTTTGCTGAGTTTCAGCTAGTTTTTGATAGGCACAGTTTTAGAAACAACTGGGTGAGCTACTATGAACATTAATATCTTGCAATCCTGATTACTTCATGCAAATCTATTTGGAAACCATACTCCCATATCATCAATCAATATATCAGTGTGTTTTTATAGATCTGGAAGAATATTTAATCAGTTTTCCAGAGTGATTCTAGAGGCTACTTGATTTATTTTAGTCACTGTGCAAAATATCACAAATCAAAATTTGAATAATTGTGGAGAAGAGACCATTAAGAAGTGTTTTCATAGAGTGATTGAATATTGAAGACGAGTGAGGCGAGCCCATGAAAGACTCATTGGAAACATCTGGAGGGTTAGAAAAGTTCAAATTGGAGAATTTTAAATCTTGCCAAAATTGAGTTGATTCATCTTTTCATCCATCTTTCAATAATGCAGCATATATAGATAGCACTTCCATACAATCTGTGAATTGTGATCAAATATTTGAAAGAGATATTCCATTGGTTCTGGGAGTGTTCAAAGAAACAATAAAATGAAAAATTTAAGGAAGAATGTGTATCATTTAAAAAGCAAGGTACTACTGATTATCTCCAAAAAAAAATTCTTATGCTTTCAAAGAGGAGCCAGTGGTTGTTGACAGCATCAATTATACTGAAACAAAAACCAAACTTGGAGACTCAAGTAACAAACATGATGCTTTTTGTCAACCAATAGAAACTCTTTCTAACACCCATTCTATATTGCATAGTTATAATGCTTCAACTACTAAGAAATAGTTCTGACCAATCTCTTGGTCCTACCAAAGCTAAAGACAACAAAATTTTTAAGCAGGAGCACTCTATCTTGCGCATTTCTGCTAATTTGAATAATGGACTAGTAGAACAAGACCAAACTTTGGAAGTGTAAATGTAAAAATTCTGTACCTCGTAATGTTTCAAGGCAAGTTATATTTGGCAAAATTTATAGTGACCAAGGGTGTGATGTTTGAAATTCTAAGAAGTCACTATTTTTAGATTCAGTTTTCAAAGTCTGCCAATGGTTCCATCATGGCTAATGTAAAAGATGTAACCGATGACAATAAGTTTCATAGTTCCACAGCTAGCGAAAAAATAAGCACTATTTTGAAGAGCTTGGAGTGAAAAATTGCAATGAGCATATCCTGGATTGAAGGTGAAGTCGACTGATTGGCAGAGAAAGAGAATAAAGTAAAATATGTGCAAACGGTGAATGCCTAGTATGGCGTACACATGTTTCAAGTTGGCAGCTTCGTTGAAAAAGAGAGCCTTGTTTGCAAAACGAAGTTAGTACTAAAAGAAAAAGTATAGTGAAGTCATATTAAAACAGCAGAGACTCTTGTAATAAGACATGCGTGCATTTAGTATTTAAAAACACTCATTAGAGAATTCAAGGGAATAAGAGAGAAAGACCTTACGAAGTTCAATGTTCAGTTTCAAGTGGAGGATACAGAATGGTGGGCAACCAGATTTGGCCACTTGCATTCACTTCCAATGAAAATCAATTACAAGATGAAAATGGGGTTTCAGGTTTCTGAACTCGTTTGCCTTGCACCGACTCAAATAGCTTGAGCAGAGAAGAATAGGATAGTAGCTTTACAGGATAGATTTCCAATCCCTCTCGTTGTTGGCTACATTGACAATGTATCACTTGCTAACAAATTGGGTTTTGGGCTCCATGATCCTATTCTTAACAGTTGGAAGGGTAAAATTAAGGTTAGCTCCTCCTGGAGAAAGCAAATCAGTGGCCAGGGGATGATTGCAGAAGATACAAATCTGTTCAATATTATTGTGATGGTTGTTTCACTGTCCCCATTCTCAAGCGACACTGGTATTGTAATGTATTCCCAGCTTTTGATCTATGCGAGGCCTGCTATGAGGTGATGGATTCATATAGGCTTCCATAGCCCCACACAAGAGATCATCCGATGTCAGAAACTCTAATAGAAGTAGATTTAGTTACAACAATTGGGAGTGAGATCCAGTTTTCATGGATTAAATAAGCGAGGAAAGTATATTGCAAATGGCTACTGAAATCAATTTACACAATTCACCTTCATTGGATCCCCCAATGGAAACAAATGGAGCTAGAGATTTCCTTGTTATTGCAAACAATACAAAAATAGTTGCTCTCTCAGCTGCGAAACGTGCAGTAAATTGTTTCTTTTAGTAATTTAATAGAAGAGATTTAAGATGGATGAAGTCAACACCAGGCTCACGCGTTATTCCAGTTATGCAACTTTTTTTTATCAATTGGCTTTTGTTGTAGCTAAAAGAGGAACAGAGATGAAAACAAGTATCAGGGAGAGACAAATATCGGAGTGAGATATTTAAAGTCCCTTTGATATCAAAATTAGTAGAAGTCGATCCGATTTGGAAAAGAGTATGAAGACAAATTAAGTTGTTTGTCTCGGTCCCATAGACTGTTTAGTCTCGTGGACGTCATTAAAATCATTCATTCATGTCCCGAAAAGCAAACGACTGGCTTAAGGAAGTCATTGGGAAGAAAGATGAATATCGGCATGAATAAAGTTTTAGTCCCTCCGATACAACAAAATGCAAATATAGATTAAATAAAAGCATCATTATGGTTAATATTTTTGAAAAGTAATATTACTATGGGAAGATATAAATAATGTAAGGTGGAATTGTAAGATATTTTCACCAAAATGTGAAATATTTTCACCATGAGAGTTAAGAGAAAATAAAATTGTAGGGTGAGTAATTATTTTACCCAAAGGATGTCTTATTAAATTGGGTTGGTATACTAACAATGTGATGGAGGCTCTTGCCATTTTATGTGTTATGGAGTGCGGTTGTGCTTTCAGGTGGAGACGGATCATTTGTGAATCGGATTCTCAGGTGGTAGTGACTTTGCTGAAGAGGAAACAATTAGAGGATGTTAGTTGGAATTTGGCTATTATTATAAAACAAATTCTTAATTTGTGTGCTTCCTTTGATTTTGTTTCTTTCTGTTATATTCCACGTGAATGGAATGGGGTTGCGGATTGTTTGGCTAAATGGGCTTTTGATCATTTGCATGATTGGAATATTGTGGACAAGAGCCAATTACCCCTAGATTTGTCACAAAATTTGGACCAATTAGTGGAGATTGATAGGGATGTGTAATTCCCTTGCTTTGTACTACTCTTTTTTGGATTGAATAAATTTTTACCCCTCTTTTAGTTAAAAGAAGATAAAATTAAAATATTTAAATTTGTCGAAGGAAATCAATTTAATGAAGTGTTGCACTAGATGGATAATTGAAAATTTGTAAGGGTCTAAAGCTTGTCACTTCCCTTATCTATAAAAGGGAAACCAAGCCCACATTTTGAAGATTCATTAGATAGTTAGGGAGTAGGGTAGATAAAAATAGCATATAGGAGATAAAAAGAAGACTTATGATATTATTTTAAAATCTATTTGAAGTAGATTAATGGAGGAGAATTTATAATTTGGTGTCTGAGTTTTGGTGTCAATTGTTTGTTGATTTAATCGATGAATATTATCTTGTTGTCTCCAAGGTTGATTTTCCTTATTATTTAAATTGGTGTATCACATATATATATTCAATTTATCAAGGCACATTTTCTCGTTCAGGGGCCGAGTTGGGCTAATCCAACTACAAAGGAACTTTTGGAAGTAAAATGGGAGAAACCTCAAGAAGCCTAGTGGAAGTTAAACTTCGATGGAGCCTCAAAGGGGAACCCAGGCCCTTCAGGGGCAGGTTTTATAATCAGGGATTGGAAGGGGAATGTTGTAGCATTAGGGGCGAAGAAATTAATGGATGGGACAAACAATGAAGCTGAAGCAATAGCAGCTCTTATGGCAATTAAGTGTGGGAAAAGGCTAGGAGCATCTAAGATCCATCTGGAGGGGGACTCATTAATCATTATTTAGGCAGTGATAAAAGGAAATATAAGTGTGTGGCATCTTTAGAATGACATTGAAATGATAAGGGAAGAGTTAGCATTGTGTGAGACTTTTTGCGTAAGCAATATTAGAAGACTAGGTAACATGGAAGTTGGCATTTTATTAAAATGGGGTCTAACTTTTAAGGGGATCAGGGATTTGGTGATAGAGGATTTTAATGAAATTGATTTAACAGATTAACTGGCACCACTAGAGAGGACAATGCATTTAATGAAGGTGAATGAAAGGTTTTTGAGGCAGGTTGGACATGACAGGCAAAGCGCGGGGAAGGAAATTGGTGGCTCGATAGTACCAACTACATTCATTAGAAATGAGAACTCCAAGAAGTATTTACTATCCGGCCCTTGTCTTGGAGAAGTAATCGATATGCATTTATAGTGTGAGTGGTGTGGAAGGTAAAACATTAGAGCAGAGATAATTTCGGTGCTAGTTTTGTAGAGCTTCAATGGAAGACAACTTCACCTTCTACTCCTGTAGGCAGCTCAGACCCTTTTATGGTGATTCCTCAAACAAGAGGCTAATGGGTTAGAATGATGGTTGTTTGAGGCAATGTGTTAGAATGATTTTAGGAAGGGACTTTGGAAATTTGAGGCCTAGATAACCAATATGGATGTCTATGCCTTGATTGCAGCATGGGGATTAGATTTGGGCGAAACAGTGGAGACGATCCGCAAGGTGATGGAGTTAATCGTCCATGAGGACTTTTTGGGTGGCATGGAATCCATTCTAGAGTGGTCTATCCCTGGGGTCGGGGTAGACATCAATGAAGGGATCGTTGATGAAGAAATAGCCAAACTCTTTGGGTCAGATGGCTATATGTTTTTTATCCGGTGGCCAGAAAGTAAATACAAGGCGAGATGTGTTGGCCTCCTATAATGATTTCACAACTAAGCCTTTATAGCCATGATTCAGAGACTGGATGTCTAACTTGAATAGACATTCAATCATCATGAAGGTGCATTTAACTTGTCAACCCAGGGACGTGAACTTGAAATGGGTTAGCATTGTATGTGCACTAGGGGCTCAAGTAGTCATTGCATGCTACAGCTAAGAAATGCAATGTTGAAAGTAAATTGCTCGAAAGGAAATAAAGCGAATGTTGAATATCAACCAACAACTATGCTTATGCTGAAATGTGTGTAGGAATAAAGATCTAGGTGACAAACAAGAAACTACTATGTTTTCTTTGGCTGCAGGAACAAACACAAAATGGGCTTCTAGGGGTTGTAGGAACAGTCGATGCCAGATTTCTAACTAAGTATCAAACAACAAGTAATACTAAACTAATGCTAAACTAAGAAGACATATTACTCACCAAGTGGGGCCCCTTGGATAAGTATCCTCTAAAATAACAAGAACTCAGATGCTCGAACTCATAAATTTATTTGATTCACTGTAAATCATGCATACAAAGAATAATGTATCTATATCACTGGAAAAATGAGAGTACAATGCAAAATCATGCAACCTCCTAAAGAAGAAGCATCAAATTATTATTTATACTACAACTAAACAATGCAGTCAACTCCACGATTGGGAGGATGCCATTTTAGGGAAAATAGGGGAAAGTGGCGCGACAACCGTTACACATGCATGGAATCTGGTCAGATATGCAATTCAAGTGAAGATCCATCACAACAGTAATGCCCATGCATTCTCGATCATTAAGGTCCACTGCAAGGCAGTTACGTTCAGTTGCATGGAGAATCTTTGTTTTCGGTTGCCTTTGACTTGAAATGATTTCTTAGTTGGACATTATGGTGTATGCCCAGCTGGAAGTGTCTTCCATAACTTCATGTATTAAGTCTATAGCCCAAGGTTAGTACGCATAATAATTGCACACCAATAACCACTCTAACAAACATTCATTAATCACATGAAAAATCAATATAGATGACCCACATATTATGCCAAATATCATTAAAGTTTGAAGAGATAGGGTAATGTCAAATGTCAATGGTTTGAGGGAAACATTATGCCAATACCAACACTTAAGCATTAAAGTCCATGACATCTATGAGCAAATAGTCTATAAATTCTATCAAAAACTAGACCAAAAACTAGGCTCATCAAGATGCAGGGAGGAGGCCCGTCTGGGGTGGCAGGCTCTCAAACTCTTTATTGAGTTAATGGAGTTGGAGGTGATAATAGAATAGGCGAAAGCAGAATTGAAAAGTGAGGAGAGGCGAAAGGAAAGCGAAGCGCCAGTCGAAGAGGAAGAGAAAGTGCCAAACAAAATAGATCCTGAACTTGAAGTCACAGCAACGGCGATGCATGGTAGTGCCAACTGAAGAAAATGGACTCTTTGTCCTTTTGTTTATATTTTTAAACTTTTATAATTTATTGTTTATTTATGCAAAGTAGTAGGAGGAACTTTGTAAATAAGGTTGGATTATTATGGATGTAATAGGTGGTAGTTGGGTGGAAGTGGTTTACAAAAGTGTTAATCTAGGAATGGGGTTTTTTGTTGTGTTGCATGCTTATATGCATCTGGATAGATTTTGTAGTAGTTTCATTTGGGGATGGGGGCTTTTTGTTCTACTCTGCATGTTTAAGTGTTCATTGAATTATCTGGGCAGAAGATGGGGTTTCTTGAAATGAAGCAAAATGAAGATGATATAATCTTTTTTTACAACAATACAAAAACACTTACTACCGACAATTTTTTTATTATCAAGGAACATTCTTTGTTCTTGTGTTTTTCATTTAACTGGTTCCTTCAAGTAAAGATTAAATTCTTTTAATTAAATCACAGTAATATGGAAAAATTCATTTGGATTGATGAGAAGAACTTGATAATTGCATCCTTGCACACTTATGTCAGTCATAAACTTCTAAAAGTGCCAAACAATTTGAATTGTATCCAGGAGTAGGACAAATACATTATATACATCTTGACTCCATTTCCCAAAAGGATAAGACACTGATCAATTTCATTTAAAACAACATTTCATAAACTTCATTCATACATTTCCAATTTTCATTTTTTAGGATTAACAGTTAGAAGCATTAGTCAATTTAGATATTCAGTTATCTATTTCAAACCTTTATTCCATATTGGAGTAGATAAAGAAAAGGAGGATTCAATTTCCATAAATTCAATCTACTTAAAATCCAACCATAGGAGTTTACATTCATTAAGCAATTGAGGTACACTCACCTAGGTCTAGTAGGTCCTGAAGTGCAGGGAATTCCAACCATCTTAGTGGATTTCGTTTGTTGGCCAAAACATTGTTAACCCTAACCATAGAGCCTGGGATACTCTTAATATTTGCAATTTACAATTTTGGGAACCAATAGATTGGTGAATCTACTAGGGACAAACTTAAGAAGACCTAATAGTAGATCATTCTACCTTGAAAAGAGTCATTGAAGTTTCACAATAAGAATACAACCAGGGATTCATAGTTGTGTAATTTGCATTCCCCATCCAAGTCTACACCAACAAGTTGAGAACTTTGTTGGGAATATAAGTAACCATCATTGGGAAACTTAAGAATCAAAAGGTATAAGTGACTCCACTGGAAGAACAAACCCAGAAAACAAAACTCATTCCTCTTTAAAAGAGGTGGCAACTTTGTTAAGAAGAATCTGATGAAAAATGCAAAAACATCCTAGAATAGCTATATTTCTAGTCAAAAATAAAGATTAAAGGGTGTTGCATATTTCTTATTAAAGTATGTATTCTAATTCTTATTTTCCCAATGCAAATTATGGTGCCCATGATGTCCCTACTTCAACAAGAGAATTAAATGAGCTAAGAGAAGAGGTTGAACAATTGACAGAAGAAGAGGAAAGGATTGAGTTGATAAGGCGACATAATGAATTGGCACAAAAGTTGCTACAATTAATAGTCGATACTACTTGAAATGCATCACATTATATACCAGTCTCTAATTAAGGTGGATATGTGAATACAATTGGTCCTTTGACTTCACAAGTGCCTCATGATACAATCGGAAATCTTTGCAATGAAAGTAGTGCTCATTATATACAACAAAACATTTTTGTACCACAAGCCTCAAATAAAACAAATACTTATCATGTCTCTCCTAGTCAAAGACTAGTGAGCTACCAAGATCATCAATATAATCAATATACCAAGCAATATCAATACCAAGCTTCTCATCAGAACGTGCAAAGTAATATCAGCCCTCCTATAGATGTCAATCAAAATCTATAGAAAGAAGTACATCAACAACATTTATACTCTCAGAGGAGGTTATTTAATAGTATTGAAATATAGAATCCATTTGATTTTAGGAACATTCAGGGTTACCCACATCCCATCCCTATGGATGTAAGAAATAGTTTACCAAAATTTGATGGATATGGATCAACAGATGTCCACTTATAGCAAGTCATTAATTTCATGGTAGATTGTCAAACCAGTGAAGAGGATGTTATTATGAAACTCTTTCTTAGAACATTTGAAGGTATTGCTAATTATTGGTTTTCCAATTTTCCTATGCATTCATAACTTCATGGAATCAACTTGAAAAATTCATGCAACATTTTGATGAAAAGAATGATGAGTATTTGCACATTCAAGAAAGAAGTCAAAGTTCCTCCCTTTTAGATGCATTTTTTAGCCTAAAGAGATGTGAAGGAGAATCTGGATGTGCTATGTTCAAAAGAATGGCAGATATTTGTATGAAAATACCTTTTAATTCCTTGCCTAATTAATATGTATTCATTGAGTAGTTCATGAGAATATATGAGCCTAATTTAGTTTATTGGCCTGAGTCATTGAGGCCAATTACTCTAGACCAAGTGTGTGAATTGATTGGTATCATAACTGAGAAAAGGTATGAGGATGCTATTAATGTTGAATCCAATTGTGATATCATTGATGAATATGGAGAAACTAATCAAACAATACAACCAATAGAGGAAACATGTGCAAGTGGAATTCCAAATTTGAATGAAATGGTGGAAATCCAACTCTTCATCTTGGAGGATGATTACAATATTGAAGATGTTGTTGAGGACACAATTCCTAAGGAATGCATCAACAATGAGGTAAGTGAAGGAGCAATCCCACTTGGCAGTGAATTTATAGCTGAGTGCCATGATAACATAATTGGTGAGGAAAAAATATACACACCTGAAAAAAAAATTCAGATTTGTTCAAACCCCTTGTATGATTAAATTCCAGAAGAAGATCAAATGATACTTTTCCAAGGTATTCGTAACATGAATTTCATGTGTATTCAAATCCATTCTATGATGAGGATGAAGCATTTTCAGATAATCAAGATGATGTATCGACTTGTGAAGCAAATGACTATACCGATGAAATTAATGCATCTGATTTGTCATTTCTTGATGATTCTGAGTATTGTTGTGATGATCAAAAGGGTGAAAAATACATCAGAAATGAGGTGAATGAAGAGCCATGTTCACTTAGTAGTGAACAAACTTCAAATTTGTTGACAATGGAATATTAGAAATATACACATAAGAATGATTCTAAAATTTCATGCTCAACATACATTTGCTTTGACAATGAAGGCACTTTTTGTGACAATGATGATTAACTTCTTGATGAGAGTGGAGGATTATATGCAAGATTATATTTTGATAAAATAGAGGCATTTAATGGTCATGAATTTCAATGCGACAGTCCTCTAGAAATGTATACTTCTATTGAATCCTATGGTATTGATGATTCAAATATGTTAAATCTGCAAATTGATAATTTTGATAATAGAGATTCAAAATCAAAACTATATGTGCAAGCTACATATGATGTTGAAGATGGTACTAATATTCTTTGCACCAACATTGAAGATATTAGATGTCAAGCGAAGAGTCATCATTTGGCGAATGATAACAAATTGGATGAAATAAAGTATCATGTAGAGTATGGGTCTAGATTGTTAGGTGGTTTTGAATTCTTCTTGTCGCATGATGATAAAAAAAATTTAGATTATACCCGATTTCCAGATGCATAATAATGGAGAATACATTGGTAGTATTGAGTATGGTAGATTGATGAAATATATTAATAGATTCAGTCTAGCATATTTTAATAATATTTTCATATTGGATTTAGTATAGTGTGATGAAAACCAAGTGTATGACAGAAGCATATAGAGGCTTTTCTTTTCTGATGGCCTTGTGCCATCAGTTGTGGTGTGATTTCTCAAATTATACCAGTTCAAGGCATAGGAGGAGTTTGACTCTGCTACCCAATGAGTAAGACACTCAATTTCCTCCACAGAGATCTAAAGTCTTCCTATGCCCACAAGGGGCATATATCCCCAGACGAAGCAACTATTGGAACCTTCAAATTTTTTAAATTTTTTGAAGAGCCAATAATGGAAAATTTGATTGCAGCACTCAGAAATGCACCTATAAAATCTATCCTAGTAGCCTACTTTGGAAAATCATAACTTAAATCTTGTTCAGTTTCATGCCAAATCACTTTACAAGCATGTTCATCTACCGTATGCTAGTGTGTATGTTCAATTTCAGCCTCCTATTATCAAATTTGACAGGGTTTTGAAGTATCAAGTTGGAGGATTATGGAAAAGTTTGTTGTCTGCATATTTTTAAATATGCCAAGGAGGTCAACTTTTAAGGCTAATATTTATGAGCCAGATTATTTTCATGGTGAACTAATTTTTATTTCAAATTTTCCCCATGTTAATCTACTTTCATGTCTATTTTCAAAGCCCCAACATCTTGTTTGATATTTTTTCAAGATCAAAAGCAAATGGAGTTTTCACAGTTTTGATGCCTACATTTCCAGAAAACTTCAAATCTTTTTTCCAACTTGCCAATGGGTGCTCTTCGGAGACTACATAAATCTGGAAATTAAACTTACAACAAACATTATATCTGGCCTTGATGTCAAATACATGAGACTCCCTACCAATCTCTTATACAAGGTCTAATCAGCACTTGATCCTTGATCCTCCTTACTGATTTTTGTACCAGTTGCAATTGGTGAACATTATAGCTGGCTTACAATTCTCCATCCTGAACCTTCTCAATATATCTTTTTCATACTTAGATTGACAAATAAAGATACCATCTTGAGATTGAGTTATTTCAATGCCAAGAAAATATTTCATTAGCCCTAAATCAGTCATCTCAAACTTTGTTTTCATGGCTATCTTAAAATCATCTATTGGGAGATCTCCAATGAAAATCATATCATCAACATACAAGAAAACTATTAAAATTTTACCATCCTGATTTACCTTTGTATACAAAGTTGGCTCACTTGGACTCTTGTTGAATCCTTTGTTGATCAGGTATTCATCAATCCTATTGTACCAAACTTTGGGTGCTTGTTTCAATCCATATAATGCTTTCTTTAACCTATAGACCTTATCTTCTTGTCCATCAATTTCATATCCTAGAGGTTGTTTCACATAAACCTCTTCTTTCAAAAATCCATTTAAAAATGTAGACTTAACATCCATCTGATACAATTTCCATTTATTTTGTTTCGCAATAGCTAACACCATCTTCACTATATCAAGTTTGGCTACAAGTGAAAAAATTTCATTATGATCAATGTCGGGATGTTGACTGAACCCCTAAGCTACAAGTCTTGCTTTATGCTTTTAAACTTTACCTTCAGCATTTAACTTAGTCTTATAAACCCATTTAACACCTATACTATTTTTATCTTTAGGAAAATCTACAAGATCCCAAGTGTTATTTATCTCTATAGCATCAATCTCTTCATCCATAGCTTTTACCCAAAATTCTTCTTTAATAGCTTTTTCAAAATTTATAGGATCATATGCAATCAAAGAAAGATTTGAAACTTGATCTATCTCTTCATTCTACTCATATAATTCTTTTAATCTTCTAGTCTTCTGACCTCTAATTCCATCCCTTAATGTAGACAATGTGGGATTTGATTCATTACTTACATATGATCCTGATGTTTGTTGTCCACCATAACTGGATGCTTCACCAAGCTCTTGAGTTTTGGGCGTTCTGGTTTGTGATGAACTAGCTTCTGGTGATTTCCTTGTAGGAGTACTTGTAGTAGGTGTATGTACATGTGGAATCAACTGTCCACCCTATATGAATTGCTCATCTCCATGAGATAATATAGATCCCTCTACAATAGATTTATCTATGCTTCCATCCCAAGCCTCTTCTTCCTAGAACTCAACATCTCTATTGATAATATACTTCTTGGTGATGGGATTATAGAGCCTATATGCCTTAGACTCCTCACTATATCCAATAAAGATACACTTCTCAGTTATGTCATTGTTGTCAATCAGATTGCACCCGAATGCTTGAATGATTAAATTCAGCAATCTGTTGAAACATTGGATCAAACTCAGGTTGTAGGTGACCTATAGTGAGATTGAACCTCTAGATTCTAGGCCGGATTCCTATATGATTCTTAAATTAATAACTGGTAACTTACTGGAAAAAGGATAGAAGAACTATTGTTAAATGCATGTGAAATTGTAAATTGAAAGGTGATACACCTAATTGATAAAGATCTGCAACTATGATTCACAATAAATTTCATGAAAACTATCCACACAAGTCGATCTTAACAGTTTGACCAAAAAAATGACTCTAAGGGAGGCTTGAACAAATCACCTTTGAAGGAAAACATGGTTTTCACAGGAAAGAAGAATATTATTCATTTACACAAACTTAGACCTGTGATTTTACTATTTGAATACATGAAAATATAAATGAGACAAAGATTTTAAAGGTTCTGATATTTAAACACAGTAAAAATTCATCAAATCATTCATAAAAGCAACATAATGACAAGGCATACTTTTGATTTCACTGCAATTGAAGGAATCTTTGAAAAATGACACAAATAAACCTGTAAACCTGCTACTGTATTAATCTGTAAATAAAGCTGAGTTACATGATAATTCACTTTGCAGAATGCAAAGGCTGAAAAACAAGAACTACCAGAAAAATGACTAAGTCACTTCACTTTATACAATAAGCCTCTCAAAGGCATGAAGATGAGACTGAAAGTCAATCTCTGTGTACAGATGATAACTCCAAGGCTAAATCCAAGTAGAAATAAATATCTTCAAAAGAAAAGCTCAAACTCATGCAAAAATGAGTGAACTTAGGCTCAAAGTCGAGATCAACTCATACTTGACCCATGGAGCACCTCAAACTGAACTGAAAATCCCTGAAAAAGTGAGCTAAAACATGCAAATACCAACTCATTTTTATCAATTTGCCAATGCATATCAAACTAAAACTCTATCCATGTATCGTGCATGATTAATCTTCAAAATTGATGTCGGAATTGAAAGAAAACCTCAACCATTTGATCCACTTTGCATGATTGGATACTCAGTTGACTTTCACTTATATTCTCTTGCATGACTTATTACTTAATTGCATTTAAAAATAACATTTTAATTAAGTGACTTATAACTGAATCATTTAATTAAATGTTATAAAATAGGAATATGCAATAAATAAAGGGCATTTATGATTTTTTTCAAAAATCCCATCACAAGCTAAGGCATGTTTGACATCTTGATTTTCTAATAAAAATCATAAAGGCTAAGGTTCATTCATGATTTCATCAAAACCACATTACCTAGGGTATATCAGTGTTGGCATTAGCAGTTTTGAAAAAATATGCAAAAGTTTAAATGTTAATACCAAAGGTATTAGTGAGGACATTTGAAACTTGAAATAAAATGTAAAAGATGCCTTATCGTCCTAGGGCTAAGGCAAACCCTAAAAAAAAAAACTATAGCCAAGGCATTCATTTCAATTGATTTTCATTTAGCAAACCCCACTGTACGCCGCCCTGGAGGATCCTTAATGGTATGATTTAGAGTCGACAGGAAGTAACTGGCTGAGAACTTTGATTCTTTGAAATCAAATCATCATGCAAAACGGCTCGAACAGAAGGTAAATCTGGTCATTTTGAATACCTTTCTTCATTTCGGTCAATAATATGCTCGATTTGAGCTCGAAAACTAAAAAATGATTGATTGCTTTTGTTTTCTCCATGCATCCCTTGTTTCTAAAATATCTTTATTCATGAGAGAATCTTTGTATTTTCCTTTGCCGTGCCTGTCTTTCTTTTCTTTTTGTATTCTGAAATGATATATGGAAACAAAATCTGGGTCTTTCGTTTTATGCAAATTTGTGAAGTTCTTAGACTTTGTCTTCAAGCTAAGATCTGGAGTCTTTGAAAATTGGTTTCAAATACTCATAATGAGCTACAACTTTGTACCTGCATTCTGGGTTTTATTGTGAAGATTCAAGATGACTTTTATTATGCACATGGTCCTATTCACTCTATGGATTGGGGTTTCTAAATCCATGACTTCCTCTGCTTATTTTGTAAATACTTGAAGCCCTCTTCATGGCATCTTCTAGGCATTTCATTTTCTATTTTTGAAGCCATCTACAGGCTTTATAGTCATGGCTGTGACACATTTTGTGATGTTTATTTCATGCATCTATTCCTCTATCAATTCTAATGATCTTTTTGAGAGATTCTAAGAGATAAAATAGTGGTACATGCCTCATTGTCACATATCTGGTATTTGAGATTCATTTCAGAAACATTTTCAGGCCTTTCAAGTAGCGACTCCTTACATTTTTTAAATGTATTTTGTCTCCTTTCTTCCTTTGACAAAACTCACGAGCTTGGAAGTGTTTCTCTATTTTCATTTGGGTTCCATTAAAAAACAAAGCAATTTTCCTTCATTGACTAGCAATCAAGGGCTATTCAGGCCACCATGCCATTCTGAGTTTTTTAGTTTCTAATATGCTCGACTTTGTGCTTGTATAATCTTATTTCTCCTCTGAGATGATAATTATTGGCTGTGAAAAATGCTCATGGCATCACTGTGATATTGATTTCCTTTGTTTTGATCTGTAAAGCTCTTAATAACCTAGGTGTTTTTGCTACTTTGAGATTCACCACTATTTTATTCGAACCACTGCTCATGATCCCGCCTTATGCTGGTTTTTGTAGCATACTTGAACTTTATGATGAAATCTTTCTTATGCTTGGATATGAAAGGTTAAGAATTGAAACTATGCCACTGTTGATGAGTCAATCTTCTCATGATTTCTTAATTGTATACCCTGCACCTTTAATACCATCTTGGTTGACATAAAGGGTCATTGTTTTGAAGACTTAACTGTATCCCTGGCTGATGAACCTTGGGCTTTAATGAAGCTTCATTAATAACAAATGACTATTCAATTCTATTCTTGGAGGACATGAAAGGCTTTTTGATGTTGTCTCTTTGTTCTCTTTATCCCACTCATTTGACAAAATCTTTTCTTCCAAACCATGCAAACTTTGTATATGTTGCTCTTCTAATTGATGAATCATCAGAGAGGTAACTTGAATCCTTTGTTGTCAATTCCATTGGAATAGTATATGTTGTATGATACTTGTAGACTTCGGAGAAATATGTTGCCTACATCCTTTTTACTGCCCTCAATACATCTCAGTATATCATACTTTTTGTAGCTTGTATTATTTAGTGAATTTTGTTTGATATAGATGAATTATTTGTAGACTTGAAGCCTCCACAATTATCTATTACTGGCCATCACCAATGGCATCTTGGCACATGGTCATTGTATTGTTTCTTTCAACTATCATACTCCTTGACTGCCTAATGCATATTTTGTAGGGGAACTCTTTCTTTGCTTTGAAGCATCTGGTAGGCATTGTCATTCTCTTTTTTGAATCTTTTCTTACATATTCAAGTACTCTAGAAAAATATGATGCATTATGACTGCAATTGTGTTTGTATGCTATTTTGTTTTACCCTTCAATGTAAAGGGCTCCATACTTTATTGAAATGCAATATAAAAATAAAGTAGAGTTGAACTGTGATAAAAAATGCAGCCAATGCTTTTTGACATATCTTTTGATCATTCCTTTTGGATAATAAGAAAACAGATGATTTGCTTAATTCTATTTTGTTATAATGAATCAAAGACTTCTCTTATGAACTCCTCTTATTACAGCAGTCCTTCCTTGATGACTGTAATTGAATATTTGATAACTCTCAAATAATGATGTGAATGAGAGGTGTCCTTTTGATATGCTGGTCTCAACCCTTGTGGGAGCCTGTTTTGCTCGACATATCTGATGAAAATGATCATGAACATAATGAACCTATTCCTGCACAGTGAACAAATGTGTTAGCAAAAAAAAAGAAGCTGAAAGCTTTCTTCTTGATTTTTATGCCTTTGAAATCTGAAATCATCTGATGGATGCCTGATCAAATGTATACTATATTTCTGTTGGTAGTGTAGGCATATGATAGGATTTGATTCACATTTCTCTAACCACACTTCTATCAACCTTGTAGGTGCATCAGAGCTTGGAGCTGGAGCCACAACTGAAGACCTCAACTTGTCAATGATTCATCATTCTAGGCAATGACGAATCACTTTCTAACCTATGCCTTCTATATTCTCAGTTGTATAGTCTACTTTACTTCATGCACCCCTTATTTGATTATGAAAAATAAAATTGAGTTACTCCCACAGCTTGTGTGGGATTCTAGTTTGTACATTATGAATAAAACAACAAAAATTATGCAAGTTACTTATGATATCATTTTGAGATTTTTTTGCATAATATTACTAAAATTTACCTGAGTTTGATCCAATGTTTCAACAATTGCTGGATTTAATCATTCAAGCATTCAAGTGCAATCTGATTGAGAATAGTCATCTAGCTTTCTTCTCATCTTTGCAAGTACATGTGCATATGCTACACACCCAAAAATCCTCAAATGAGATGCACTACAACTCTTACCACTCCAAGCTTGCTAGGGAACATGGTCCATCACACTCTTAGTGGGAATCTTGTTCAAGATATAAACTAAACAAATAACAACTTCTCCCCAATATTCATTTGCTATATGCTTTTCCTTTAGCATACTCTGAGCCATGTTCATAATGGTTTGATTCTTCCTTTCAGCTACTCCATTATGCTATGGAGTATAACGTGTAGTAAACTATCTCTTGATTCCATGATGCTAAAAAAACTCCATGAAATCATTTAGCATATACTCACCTCCTCTATCTAATATATTTTCCACTTTTCTTTTCAACCATCGCTTTAAACCTTCTGAAAACACCAAAAGCTTCAGACTTCTACTTCAGAAGATAAATCTAAGTCTTCCAACTTTAATCATCAATAAAGGTCAAAAAATAAACATTACCAACTATTGAAGGTGTTTTCATTAGTCCACACAAATCTGTGTGTACAATCTCCAATGGAACATTTTCCCTATATGAAACTCCAAAAACAAATTTATCTCCGTGATGCTTTGCAAGTATGCAACTTTCACACAAGCTTGTCGGTTGCTAAATATTGCACAACCCTCTCACCATCTGCTTCTTCTGCAATAAATCTAGACCACCAAAATGTAAATGGCCATATTTGGAATACCATAACCAGGATTCATTTGAACTCTTAGTTTTATAGGAATTCAAAAAGTTAGAAAACATATTGCTCATTATAGGTGGAAACATCCTATTCATTGTCATCTCCACCCTTTATATCAATTGCTTACTTGGATACTGATCAATAATTGTACATACCTTGTTCTTGAAGAACACTCTGTACCTTTACTCCATCAGTTGTCCAATGCTCAACAAATTGCATTTTAAACTAGGTACATAGTACACATCATCTATTGTCCTTCTTTCATCATTCTTGGTATAAATGAAAAATCACTCCTTTACCGTTAACACTCACCTTATTATCATTACCCAGCTTTACTTTAGACCGAACACTAGTGTCTAGAGTGGCAAAAAACTCTCTATTTCCAGTCATGTGATAGTTGCATGCGCTATCCAAAAACCAAACATCATTTGAACTTTCCTAGGTAACATTACAAGTTAGAAACACGAGTTTTTGATTATCTTTAGATTCCTCAGTCATATGTGCAGATTGCTTACTAGCATATGCTTGGTTCTTCCAAAACTTGTTAACAAAATGACCATACTTTTTGCAATAATAACATTGTACCTTAGACTTATCATACCTCTGGTTTCCTTACTACTAAGTTCTGTTGTTACTCCCCCTTAAATTAGGAGAGTTTTATCAATATTTCTCCTTAGCTTCTGAATTAATTTTTTGTCTCTTTGATCAACAATTCTACCTCCTCTTCCTTTGTTACTAGACCTTCCTCTTCCTTTGCCTCTGGTAACATGTATCTAAGTTTTGAAGGAATTCTCCAGTGAATTATCATCATATTTGGACATCCTGGATTCATGAGAAATCAAAGAACCAGTCAACTCATCAATCTGCATTTGACTAATGGCTTTAAACTCTTTAATAGGTATAACCACAACTTCAAATTTCTTTGGAAAACTTTTGAGTACTTTTTCAATCACTCTCTTATCTGAGAGGTCCTCTCCATATTGTCTCAATTGATTAACAACATTCATGACCTGAGTCATAAAACTATCCACATTTTCATTGTCCTTCATCTTCATATTCTCAAAGTCTCTCCTCAAGTTCTACAACTTGACATTCTTCACCTTGGATACACCCTAGTAACAAGTTTCAAGATTGTCTGAAGCCTTCTTTGAAGACTCTATGGTTGATACTTTCATAAATATGGATTCATTTAAGCCTTGATGAATAAGTCCAAGAGCTTTGTTATCTTTCTTTTTGTCCTCCTTTAACAGATTTCACTCCGCATTCGTTAGATCCATTTTTGTTGCATGGTCAACTGGCTCTGAATATCCATTAGTAACAAATCCCCAAAGATCATGAGAACGTAATAATGTTCTCATTCTGATAAACCAAGAATCATAATTCTTCTTAGTCAACATAGGAACCTGTGGCTAACATAAACTGCTATTTGACACCATCACAATGTGGATTCAAGATAGCTACAATCTTCAAATAGAGGACAAAGACACTTTCTATCTCTTTCCCTGGCTATCTTCCAACTCTTTCATGATCAACGGGCTCAACCTGGATTTGATATCAATTGCAGTATGGTTGAATATTTATCAACACACAAAATAGTCAAAATACTTCAGAAAAAAACATTATCAACACAGAGCACGAAAACAACCTGCATTTGTAGAAGAGACCAATCATATGCTACAGCATACAAAACTGATTTTATTGATAATTAAAAAATATAGACTTGAATTACAATCTGGCATACATCACAAAGCTTCCAAAAACTTTATTTATAGTTGTGGAAGGCTATGTAAACTTGCACCACATAGAAAGAAACAAAGTGATAAGGATTATGCAAAAAGATAAAATTTCATGCAGTTTGTTATGAAGACAAAGTAGATAACCAACAAACAAAATTTTGCGCTAGATATTTATCAGCATAAAGGTGGTGCTTAAATGGTGAATAAAGACAAAATCAGATTGTAGGAAATTACAAACTTGCAGTCTACACCAAGTCAAGATCAAGATAAGCATGAAATAGTTTCTATAGATATGGTGAGAAGAAGTGGTGTGTGGACACGAAAATTATACTCCCTTGGAGATAGTACAATTTGTGGTCTAATTTAGTCCTATTTTAGACACCCTTGCATTAATCACCCTTTAAAAACAACATTTATAGGCCCCTAAGAATGATTATTTTTTACTTTAAGGCCTATTCCACTCACAAATCATACAAATCCTAACAAGCAACATTCAAATAATTCAAATTCTAGAAAACCCACCTCAAAAACCCCTAGTGGGACTAAGTCGCCCAAGGTGTCGACTTAGTCCCTTTTTGGGGATTTTTCAATTTTGAGTGGGAAAATCATAGACTTAATTCAAATTTATGATGGATGTTTTCCTATGATGTCAAAATAATAAATAATTAGGTATTGATGCCTATAAATATAAGTTTTTAGGTCATTTTTCACAACATTAAGTCATTTTAACAAAATAATTTAAAAGTGTTGAATATCTTCCACAAGAAGATTCATTAGTCTATCTACAACAAAGTTAAAGCTTTAGGGCAGTAAGGTAAGGGTTTTTGGAAGTCTTCAAGCTCACTTTTTGTCCAAGATATTGCATTGTCAAGGGTTGATCATGGATGCCTATGGAGAATCATGGAGAAATCTAGGTTGAGGAGATGCAACTAGCCATCAAATCAAGCCTAAGGACTTGTTTTCAAAGTGATTTTATCTTCCATTTTCTCTCTATTTTGAACCTAAGGAAGGTTTCCATGTTCTTAAGATTCATTTCTAATGTGATTTAGGGTCTCTTGGAATGAGTCTTGCATCTTTCTAGTTTCATTTATGCATCTTATTCTTGCATGATAGAATAGGGTTGCATCTTACTTCAAATTTTCTAGTCTTAGAAACACTCAGGGATAGGTTTTATGTAGATTTCATTATATTTTTCAAGGTTTGAATACCAACTAGGGGTTTGATCAAGGAAAACCCCCATTAGAAACCAAATTATACTATGTTTTGTAGGTATTTCTGTAGATTTGGATCTAGGTTTCCTTCAGAAAATAGAGTGCAAACTATTGGTGACTTAGTCTACTTTGGCTTTTCTACAAATGTGAAAGTGGAAACGAAAGCCCTCTTTTTTCACTTGGAAACCTGGATCCAAATCTGCAGAAATACCTACAAAACAGAGTATAATTTTTTGAGGAAATACCCATTTTTTGACAATTTTTCCCTTCCTAATATGGACATGATTGTGGATTCAACTGTTGGGTATGCTTTGTTGTCATTCATGTATGGATTATCTGGTTATAATCAAATATTTATTAACCCACAAGATCAATATAAGACGGAATTTACATCTGTTTGGGGAACATTTTGTTGGGTTATGATGCCTTTTGGATTAAAGAATCCAGGCGCAACTTATCAATGAGAAATGACATTAATATTTTATGATTACATACATAAATCCTCCTTAAAAGATGATTTTACCCTTCCTAATATTGACATGATCGTGGATTCAACTATTTGGCATGCTTTGTTTCATTCATGGATGGATTTTCTGGTTATAATCAAATCCTTATTAACCCACAAGATCAATCTAAGATGGCATTTACATCTATTTGGGGAACATTTTGTTGGGTTATGATGCCTTTTGGATTAAAGAATGCAAGTGCAACTTATCAATGAGCAATGACATTGATATTTCATGATTACATACATAAAATCTTAGAAGATTATGTTAATAACATCCTTGTAAAATCCTTAACAAGACAAGACAATGTGAATGCCCTTCAAAAAATCTTTGAATGGATGCGTAAATACAACATGCGACTAAATCAGAAAAAGTGTGTCTTTGGAGTATATACTAGAAAAAAATTAAGGTTTATCATATCTCATAAAGGCATTGAGGTTGAAAAAAATAAAATTGATGCTATAATAAACATGCCACCTCCTAAAAACATTTCTCAATTGTGCACGTTAGAAGGAAGAATTCAAGCCATGATCCATCATTTTGTCACCTCATTAGCTGATCGAACATTACCTTTCACACATCTCCTCAATAAGGATGTGCATTCTGATTGGAATGTGGATTGTAAACAGGCCTTTAAGAGCTTGAAGGACTACCTTGCCACTCTACTCATTTTACAACCCGTTATGCCAAAAAAATTGTTCATCCTTTACATAGTCGCATCCACCCAAGCTCTTGCAGCATTGTTGGCTCAACAAGATGACAATGGAAAAGAACATCCTATTTATTACATTAGTTGAACTTTAATTTATTATGAAATGCGATACACACCAATCAAAAAATGATGTTTAGCTC
The DNA here is from genome assembly GCA_007258455.2 of Sequoia sempervirens. Classification (NCBI taxonomy): domain Eukaryota; kingdom Viridiplantae; phylum Streptophyta; class Pinopsida; order Cupressales; family Cupressaceae; genus Sequoia; species Sequoia sempervirens. The sequence goes on from VDFB02121057.1 coordinate 143,050, forward strand.
TTGTATTCGCTACTAGTAAGTTGTGACACTATTTACTAAATGCGGAATTACAAGTCATGAAAAAATTTGATCCTCTAAAAAATATTTTTAATAAAACAGACTTATCAAGACGTTTAGCTAAATGGGTAATGTTGTTGACCGAGTTTGACCTTAAGTTTGTTTCACAAAAAGCAATCAAAGGTAAAGCCTTGATCGACCACTTAGTTGATGCTCCTTCTCCTCTAGCACTACCTAGCAATGACTCTTTTCCTGACATGACAGTGTTTTTACAATAGATGTTCCTACATGGGAATTATATTTTGATGGATCCAAGTGTAGAATAGGCTCTAGTGTTGGGGTTATATTAATTCCACCCATCAAAAATCCTATTCCCTTGTCATATCGATTGGATTTCCTATGTATGAATAACACAATTGAGTATGAGGCATTAATTTTTGGGTTGTGTGTTGCTTTGATCATGGGTGTCAAAGATATTAAGATCTTTGGTGACTCACAACTAGTAATTAAACAAATAAATGGAACATATCAAGCAAAGCATGAAAAATTATCTAAATACAAGGATCTTATCATGCACTTGTTAGGGAAGTTTCATACATTTACCATTGATAACATCCCATGAAAATATAATCACCTTACGGATGCAATGGAAAGTGTTGCCTCTCTTATATCCCCTCAACATCCTTCAAAAAATTTCACATTCATTATTCACCCTATCATGAAACCTTTGATCTATAAAAGAACGGAAGAATTTTTAATGACAAATGAGGAAAAATCGAGTGAATGGTATGATTCAATATTCAACTATTTGAAAAGTGGTTCCTTTCTTGATCCAAAAACTAAAAACCTTTGTGATCATTTACGAAAGCTTGCATCTAAACATATAATTCTCCCTGGTGTGTTGTATCAAAGTTCATTCAATGGCCTCTTACTTAGATGCTTAAACAAATATAAGATTCACCAAGACCATGAAGGTGCTTGTGGTGGACATTTTGGAGGGAAAAGATTGGTTCAAAAACTTATCTGTATCGAGTATTATTGGCACAACATAGAACACAATTATTTTGATTATGTTCGAAAATGTCATAAATTTTAGGAACATAGCAATTTGAATCATGCTCTTGCTCGTGAAATTTAAGCTCAAGTTCTGATATGTCCCTTTTTGGTTTGGGGATTAGACATTGTAGGAAAAATTTCACCTCCTTTGGCTAGACATACCTTTATCATCACTGCCACTGATTATTTCACAAAATGGGTAGAGGCCATTGCTCTTCGATCTACAACCACTGAGGTAATATGTTGTTTCATCCCAGAACACATTATTTCTCACTTAGGACTCCCTTATTCATTAGTCTTTGATAATGGTACACCATTTAATAATAATGATGTGAATAAATTCTTGGAGACTTTTAATATCCAACATCATTTTTTGACACCTTATTACCCACAATCTAATGGTCAAGTTGAATCAACTAATAAATTCCTTGAACAAATTTTGAAGAAAACTTTTAATAAACATCATATGGATTGGCACACATAATTACACTATGCGCTTTGGGGTTATCACACAAGTGTTCGATCTTCCACAGGGACCACACCTTATAATCTTGTTTATGGCAGTGAAGCAATAATGCCCTTGGAGTTAGAGATTCCCACACTACGAATCACTCTTCAAGGACTTGTTGACAATAGACACTATAGAGAGAAAAGATCACACCATCTTGAGATGCTCGATGAACAGCGCATTAACACTCTTGAACATCTTCAAGCTTATTGCAAAAGGAAACGCCACCATTACAATCTCATTGTTATCCCTCGAACATTCCACAAGGGTGACTTAGTTCTATCTACAAATCTGCACAACATCAATGTCGACCCAAATGAATGAGGTAAATTTAGTTCTAATTGGTTAGGACCATGCATCATTGACAAAAATTTTGGGTATGGCACATACACGCCAACAAAACTAGATGGTACACCCCTTAAGGAACCTATCAATGCCTCACATCTATGTCAGTATTATGTCTAATCCCTTTGAATAGTATGAATGATAAAGTAATATTGTTAGAGCTATTGGGTCACATCCTTTTTGCTTTCGCATTACTTCATTCTTGACAAACAATTACATGTATGTCTTGAGCACTAAAGTGATTATTTAATTTACTTTTTATAATTACTTTAGGTTTCATACTATTCAAATTCATCTTGTGTGTTATAATAAGTTAGATCATTAATATATTTACTTTAGCATAAAATACTAAATCATCATGTCGTATCTAAAAGAAACTGCAATAAGTTTTAATTAGATCACATAAACTTTGTTCAATCATGAAGACATTAATTAATTAAATAATCTCACAAAGGTTGTTTAATTAATCACATTTCTATTTAACATTCAAACACATTAAGACAAGTAATACAACATCCAATGCTCATATATATATCAAAAAAAAAATTACATGTCATCAAAATATACAGTATCACTGAGGTATGTAGGTACCCAACCCCTCAAGATCTGGTACTCGTGATCTAGTAGCAGGACGTCATGAGATAGTCATATGTGATCGTGACCACAATCCACTGAATGTGAGTGAAAACTATAAGCCCTCTATTTGTCCAAGGGCTACCTGTTGCTCCCCTGCTATCTGATCCCTCTCTTCCTATAGTTGTGTTATCTCTGCCTCTAGTCTCTCAACCTCTCCTAGAGTTCGGGATGATTGTATTGCAGCCTCAGCTCGATAGAGTCATCTACTCAGACTCTCATATGTTGCCAGTAATCTCATGAATGGCCTAAGTGACTCTGGATCCTGCTCCACAATAGGTGGGGGAACATAATCTGATTCCATCTCCTCCTCATCGATGGATGCTGGCACTATCTAGAGCAACCACTTGATGGTAGAGATCCCACCAATCTCTCATAGCTCCTGCAAGGTAGAAACAATACAATATTAGTACACATCATGATATATATAAAGAGCATAAACACTAAATTACATGCATAAAATCAGATATCATCACCTATATCTCAGGTAGGCTGAGTAATATCTTCATTTTCATGTGCAAGGGGTATGGAAGATGTGCTAGCCTCTCCACGACTATGGGTAATGATGCCTATTGTAGCCAGTGCTCATGATCTCATCATACGAATGCGATAGGACTCTCCCCACTCGTGTCGATCCTCAGCTACTACCTCATCACTCTCACTCAGGGGTGGCTCCTCCTCCTCATCCTCCTTCTGGTCCTCATCCTCCTTCTGGTCCTCCTCATCCTCATTCTCCTCCTCTCCTTCCTAACCATCATAGTTAGGATCTACTTCCTCATCGTACTCATCATCAATGACATTAGTAAATATGTTTGTAGCTCTATATCGTGTCTCCTCGGCCCTATCCTTTATGTCATCTCCCTCATCTAGCAATGGTCCTACATCTCCTACAGGCTCATCCATCAAATATACAGGAGTTGTTCATGATACCATCCACCACTCCTCATAATCCCATGTGGCACTAACATCATCTGCATCGGAGACTAGAGGCTTATCATGATCTGAGAAGTTGGAGCCGCTCTTGGCAATATGGTCTAGATTGAGCTGCATTGTATCACCTAGTTTCTGGGAACTTCACACTAACCTCTTGAAAAGGGATCATGCCTTGGGTGGCCTCTGAATATTTCTGAACTATAGCATAACTCGATCATAGTGGAAGGGATGTACTACATGATCATGATGACCAACAAAAAATTTGTCTAACTATAGTCTCCTCAACTATCTCATGTGATCTAGCCACTGCAGTGTTAGCTAATAATATCTCCACAAGATCTCATTCTCCTCCAGTCAATCAAATATCACTCTCCAAAAATGTAAATCCCCATACTTGCACAACCATCGTAAAGGATAGTCGAAGGCCTGAGGATAGCCCACTACTGTAGCACATAGGAAGCTGACAAGTCTGGTACATGTGATATGCTCTAGGCACCAAACCTATAGAAGTGTGCATTGCACCATGTTTTCTACCTCCCGAAAGATGAACTGACCAAGATCATAATATAAATGCACAAGGATATAGCACCTCTAGGCATACACTATCCTATGCTCCACCATCCTACGAATCAGATGAACTAGTCCTCCCTCAAGGTGCATTTCCTACCTATCTAGGACAACTACTAGTGCCACTATTTGCATCATGATCCATCTCACAACTAGGGCTCGTGATTACAGCAATATCACTAGATCAATCTTCCCTCTCACTCACTCATCATGCATTGGACCATCTAGAAAATACTGCATATTGTCCTACTCGTAGAAGGTGTGATCCTTTGGAAGTGTAACCAGTCTCCCCGAATAGGACCTCAAAATATGAAGTGTATGTCCTCCAGGGTATTCGTCATCTCACCTGTTGGAAGGTGGAATGTACATGTGTCTACATCCCAATTCTTGAATAGCGCCATCAACATAGCATCATGGAACCTCATGGGGGGCATGAGGTATGCCCAGTATATACCCACAACCTACAGATGCTTTGTGTCCTCTACTATAAGTGCAGGGGCTAAATCTCTCAGATAACTCAGCTGCCTACCCCCTAGACATTTTTGTGAACGGGTGGGTACCTATCAAAAACACAAAAATATGCTCTACAAACCATCTAATATCTTTAATTTTTCCTTTATTCATCAAGCAAGTGTACTAAAGTTGTTCTAGTGTGCTTTCCTAAATGCCCTTGACACTTTAGAACCCTTTTGGGACACTTCACGAACTTTTTTTCCAAGATCCTAAATTAATTTAGAAATGCATAAAAATCATTAACAACTACATAATTCAAAGCACGTAGCTCAATCAACTAACCTCGTGATGACACAATAGTGCCACCTAGTCCAGAGCTCATCCAAATTTTAGGTGTGTATCCTTATTTGTCAACATCTTTCACTCTTCTCTTGTCACTCTCACGCTACAAGAAGGTAAATGAAATGTATGAAAAAATTACTCACTTTAACTCTTTCACTTGCACGTATGAAATTAGTGTTTTACTATCTTAAGAGTTAATAAAGTACTTTTTATTCAAAACAATATAACGGGTGCTAGTGAGCTCCGTTTTAGATGCTATTTGATGCATTGAAATCATGATTCCACACTCGACATGATCAATTCTATATCGTTATGTGGCATGGTACTTGGATATGTCCTACTATGTGATGTTCCTTCTTTGATGTGGCTAGTTTTCTTCCTTGATTCCACCTCTGCAAAGCAAGTGGAATTAGGGGGGCATACATCTACCCTCAATTTTGATTTCTAGTTAGATAAAAGAACTTTGGACAACTAATGAATTTGAAGCAAGATGTAGTTCCTAATGTTGTGGTTTTGCGATAACTACATTGGGGGCTTCATTCTCCCATCTTTTGAATGAGTATCCTTTATGAAATAAAATGCATTGTTTAGAGTCCTTTAGCTTACATATGCATGTAGAGTCATATGGGTGCTAAAGTGGGGGCTAACTGTGGACATGAAAATTTGTACTCCCTTGGAGATAGTACAATTTGTGGTCTAATTTGGTCTTATTTTAGACACCCTTGCATTAATCACCCTTTAATTTATAGGCCTATAAGAATCATTAATTTGGACTTTAAGGCCTATTCCACTCACAAATCATACAAATCCTGACAAGCAACATTCAAATCATGCAAATTCTATAAAACCCACCTCAAAAACCCCTGGTGGGACTAAGTCACCCAGGGTGGCGACTTAGTCCCTTTTGGGGGACTTTTCAATTTTGAGCGAGAAAATCACCGACTTAATTCAAATTTTTGATGGATGTCGGCCTATAATGTCAAAATAATGAATAATGAGGTATTTATGCCTATAAATATAAGTTTTTAGGTCATTTTTCACAACATTAAGTCATTTTAACAAACAAATTTAAAATTCAAGTGTTTAATATCTTCCACAAGAAGATTCATTAGTCTATCTACAACAAAGATGAAGCCTTAGGGCAGCAAGCTAAGGGTTTTTGAAGGTCTTCAAGCTCAATTTTTGTTCAAGATATTGCATTGATCATGGATGCCTATAGAGAATCATGGAGAAATCTAGGTTGAGGAGATGCAACTAGCCATCAAATCAAGCCTAAGGACTTGTTTTCAAAGTGATTCCATATTCCATTTTCTCTCTATTTTTAGCTTAAGGAAGGTTTGCATGTTCTTAAGACTCATTTCTAATGTGATTTAGGGTCTCTTGGAATGATTCTTGCATCTTTCTAGTTTCATTTATGCATCTTATTCTTGCATGATAGAATAGGGTTGCATCTTACTTCAAATTTCATAGTCTTAGACACACTTAGGGCTAGGATTTTATGCAGATTTCATTATCTTTTTCAAGGTTTAAATACCAACTAGGGGTTTGACCAAGGAAAACCCCCCCATTAGAAACCAAATTATACTCTTTTTTGCAAGTATTTCCGTAGATTTGGATCCGGTTTCAGAAAAATAGAGAGGCAAATTTGATCCAATTATAATACCCATTTCAGTCAAATGGGTTTCCAGATATATAGAAATTTCTAATAGATAAGTGCAGTGCGACTAAGTCACCCAGCTTGGCGTAAGTGTCCCAATTGGCTAGAAAATCAGATTTTCCATAATTTCAAAGACATTTACAGTCTTCATTCTATCCTTCATCAGTTTCCAAGTGCAAAATTTCTATTTAGCAT
>VDFB02121057.1:149835-191101 GCA_007258455.2 Sequoia sempervirens
AATAAGAGAATAATTTTATTATTCAAAAAATGAAGCTTCTTACATGTAGAGGATCTCCAATCCCCAAGTTCTACAATACATGCAAGTTACAGAAAGCTATAGAATCACCCTTTCGCAATATGTGAGCTTGTCCCCAAAAAGCTACCCCAAAATTAGAAACCTGCCCATAAATAGAGCTCCTCTTTAGTTTGGAGCCAAAAAAACATTCAAATTTGAGTTTAGGTGGTTTGGCACCAAAAAAAATTACAACTTGAAGTTCAAATTTCAAAAGAACATTTGCAATTGTATCTTCTAGAAAGTGCGCCAACTTCCCGGGGCCATAACTTTTGATCCAGGACTCCGATTCATTAACCGTTTGAACCATTGGAAAGGTCTCGAAGTCAATAACATGCTCAAAATGTGTTATGCTGATTTTAAGAAGTTTTAGGGCTGTTACAAAAACTCTAAGTGCCTCAAATCTAACTCAAAAGATTTTTAGGTGCAAATCTGGGAAACTAAAGCTGCAATATCTTCAACCCAGGAATAGAAAATAAAAATCGTAAATTGGGAATTTCATTATGATGAAAAGGGTATCCAAAAATGTAAAAAAATCTAAAAACTTAGAAACTTGAAATTTAACTATTTTTGGGTGATGCAAGATTGCCCTTACACCACTGGATGCTCCTGTATCAAATTACCAACATTTACCAAGGAAAACCCACATTTACTAACAATCAACAAGTTTTTCCTCTCTTGCATATTTGTGTTTATAGATTTAGGTTGAAGACTTGAAGATCATTTGAACTGCAAAATTAAAAGTTGCAAAGTTGTATTACAAAGTTGTCATCTTCATAGGAACTCACCTACAGGTCATATCCAAAAGTTTCAGAACCTAAGATTAGAGAAGAAGAAAGTGCAGAAATTTAGCCTCAAGATCACTTTCAAAGATTTCATAAATTTAGATTGGGACTAAGTCGCCACCTAGAGCGTCTTAGTCCTCCAAGTGGAATTTTGCAGAGATTCTTTCAAATTTTGTTCTGACATTCAAGGATTCTACATTCCCCCTAAAAGATAGCAACGAGACTAAGTCAATAGTAAGGGCGTCTTAGTCCTCCCTAGCATATTTTGATAACATTTTTGTATTTCTAGAATCATCTTCACATTTCCAAACTTCCCAGGTACACATACCCTAACTTGTTGCTTAATTTCATCATTTGCGCTCATTATTTGGTTTGAATTACTAGGTTTTGTGAGTTGAATGTTAAAGTGTCTTTTCCAAGCTTTCACTTGGTGGTGAACCCCTCAAAGCTTAAAGAAACCCCTCCTAGGTCAAGTCCTTGTTGAGAATTGACTCATCTTTGGGGTTGATATTCAATCCAATTTGGGTTCCTAGGACATATTTGAATGACAATTTGGGGAAGTGTGGTGTTCTATGAATGAGGCCATAAAGTATTCCCATTTTCCCCTATTGTTCACAAGACAAGATACACAAACATACAATGTCAAAGAGTAAAAAATGAAAAATAAAAACAAAAAACAAAAAGGGGTGGATCAAGCCTCGACTATTTTTCCAACTTGATGTGGATCAAGCCTTAGTTGTTTGTCTAAAATTGTTCACAAGAAAAATGCGATGTCCACTATGCAAATAACACACACACTCACACGGGCTAATGGAACCTTAGATTGTCCACTAGGTGAGCTCCCAAAGAATGGATAAGTGAGAAAGTCATGCTAGGTCTAGAGGCTTTCACTATACTAACAATAACATGATTAATATGATCTGCTAAACGATAAATGTCAAAATAATAATGCCAAAATGAAATAATGCCAATGCTAATAAAACAATGCTAATATAAATAATACCGATGTCAATAAAAATAATTCCAATGTAATAATCACATGTCCTAGGAGATATATGTCATCATCATTGAGAAGGGAACATGCAAACAATGAGCGGGGGACAATATGCCCCCCACTTAAAATTTCAACATACTTGTTGTGTTGGTATTTTAAGTAGAAAGAGAGAGAGAGGGGATCCTTGGAAAGAATACATCCCCAAAAAAGCTTAGTTATCCTTGGCCCCAATCATAGAGACAAGGACAACCACAAAGAACTATCATGTTGCTACCAAGAGAGATATGGTGGCACCTTAAATTGTACCATTATGAATGTAAATGAGCAAGACACATAAAGATACTAATGTCACATAGTGATGCACAATGTGATAGGATGAAAATCAATATCAATTAGAGGAACTAGGTGCATCAACACAAGGAAGTGCACCACAATCCTTAAGATGTTTAATTTGATCACTTAAATCCTTACATTCATTAGTAGAATGACCATGAACTCTATGATATGCAAAAATGAACTTGTGATATAAATTTCTTTCACATTCTTGGAGGGAGGGATATCAAGTGATCTTGGAGAAGTCTCAACAAGATACTCTCTTGATCAATAGTAGAAGATGTTCCTTTTTACGAAAAAGATATCTCTTGCTTAGTAAAAGGTGTGGTACATACACAAGACTAATTAGATTGTGAGATTTTGTACTCTCCCTTAAAGGAGGGTGTAAAATATAATGAACCCCAATCATTAGTGTTTTGCATGATGACATCGATATTAACTACAGATTTTTTTTGATTCCTTCGTTTCTTTTGAGGGATAGTAACTAAGACCACTAGTTGTTTCTATTAGTTCGACATGCACCAAGGTTAAAGTTGGCTTAGAAGAATATTTTGTAATAGTTTTGGTATTGAGTGAAGATTCATTTTGTTTTTGCACTTCCAAAGGAGGTAACTCACTTTGGTGGAAAACAATGTCTATATTCATTCCTTAAATTATGGATGCTATGTCATTTGGTTGCACATTAGGAGGGATAGGAACTTGTTGTAAATTTTTTTGAAGCATGTTATCATAACTAGGTGAGGCTTCAATAAGATCCCATAAGGATATCTTAGAAGGAGTGTTTTGAAGTTGTTCAACAAGATCATACTCTTTATCACTACACTGCAAGATATTAGGTGCAGATGGGAGATATGGTTGAGGTAATGGAAGTGACATTGGAGTTGTTTGTGGTTGTTGATTGTTTCTAGTGTTATATGTATGAGAAATAGTATAATAAACCGGTTGCTGTGAAACATTGTGTTGAGGTTGTAGTGAAAGAAAATTTATCCCTTTTCCTCAATTTGGGAATTAATAAAATGAGCTAAGTCATGCCTAATTTAGTGTTGTAATGTCATAATTGTTCACATTAAGTTTTGGGCCCTTTTAATTAAAATTTGGCTTATTTATGCCTTAATTTGTCCTATTTTGCATCCACAAGCCTAATTAAATGCATTTTTCTAAGGATAATCTTGACATTTAACAAATGAAAAATCATAATTTAATGTTTATGGCTATGTGTTTCATATCTAGGGATCTGGGACTCATACGCCCCTTTGGGAGTATTGGTCCCACCTAGGTCTCAAGACCTAATTTCAGATGTTGCATCGAACTTAACACTTCTCAAGATATGTGTTCCAGGTTTAATTCACTGGGACTCATATGCCCTATTGGCCTCCTACAATGATCTAACAACTAAGCCCTTACAACTATTATTCAGAGATTGGACATCTATACTGAATAGCCATTTCAATCATCATGAATGTGCATTTAACTTGTCAACCCAGGGACGTGAACTTGAAATGGGTCAACACAATATGTGGACTAAGGATCCAAAGTAGTCATATTCATTCTGCAACTAAGAAAAACATAATGTTGAAGGTAAATTACTTAGAAAGAAATAACATAAGTGTTGAACATCAACCAACAACTATACTAAGCTGAAATTCATGACAAAATTAAAAATATGATCAAACAAACAAGAAACTACTATGTTTTCTTTGGCTGCAGGAACAATCACAAAATGGAATTATAGTGGCTACAAGAACAGTCAGTGCCAAATTGTTAACTAACTATTAAATGGAAAGTAATAACTAAACTAAACTAAACTAAAGGACAAAATTCTCACCAAGTGGGCTCCCTTGGATGATTATCCTTTAAAAATAATGTAAACTCAGATGCACAGACTTATAACTTCATTTTATTCATTGGAAAAAATGAGTACAATAGAGTAGTGTAACTGTATTGCTGGAAACTAAGAATGTAAGTACATCATCAGATCATGCAACCTCCTGAGAAGGAGCATTTGAGTCTTATTTATAGGAAAATAAGATACTAACTAATCACCTAGCAAGGTGGTCAACTCCAACAAATTAGGAGGACACCACTTTAGGGAAAGCATGAAAAGTGGAGAGGCGGTTACGCATGCACATAATCTGGTTAGACATGCCTTCCTCAACATAGATTTAGCACAACAGTAATGCCTATATTTTCTCAATAGAAATAAAAACCATTTACAAGGTGGTTACAACTTGATTTGCATGAGGAATCTCTCGCCGTCAACCTCCATTGACCTTTGAATGATTCCCTTGTTGAACGTTATGGTGAACAACCAGCTGGCAGAATCTTCTCAATTTAGTGGCTCTAATAATATCTACATGGCAATATTAGTACGCACAATAATTGCATATATGTAACTATCTTAAAGAACATTCATTAATCCACATGTAGAATTAACACAGATAGTTCATATAACACGTCAATGTCATTAAAGATTTGCAGAAATAAAATTAGGCCCAATGTCTATGGTTTTGAGGAAATATCAACATTCAAACATCAAGGTCCATGACAACTTCAACAAATAGATCATAAATTATAGCAAAATTAAACCATAAACTAGACTCATCACATCCAACTTGGCATATGAGTCTTACTTTAACCTAGGATCTATTTTAATTCAAATTCTTGGTAGGATTTTATTATCCTAGATCTGATGTCGGCTTGTAGTGTTGTAATTTTGAGAAATTAGGCATAAAAAAGTATAAATACAAGGTTATTTCACATAGTTTCATCTAATCTTTCAAGTATTCAAGCATTATATCAAATTTATGATCAAGAGAGTATTCAAGAGAAAATCATCAAGCATTTGGAGCTACATTCAATATTCAAGCATCATGTCAAAGTCTTCATGCATCATGTGTGTTTGTGAGCTAACATTTGTGATGTAGGTTTTCATGATTTAGACAAGAATTCAAGAAAAATATTTAAGCATTCAATCAAGATTCAAGATCCACATCCATTGAAGCCATTTCACACAAGTTTGTAGCCTTCATTTCAAGGTTTTGACTAGCTACAATATTTCATTTTTTTATTCATCATTCCTTCATGGTTTTCTATTTCATTTCAAGGTTTAATTACCAAAACAAGGTTTGACCAAGGAAAAACCCTATTCCCTAACAAAACAACATTTTTCTCTCTTGATGTGTGTTTGTAGATCTAGGTGAATTGGAGGTTGAAGATTGTTTGAAGATAAAGTTGCAAAAGTTATCAAGAATTTGTCATCTTCACAAAAAACTCACCTATAGGCCAAAATTTAGACTCTCATACTTGAAGATTGAATAGGAAGGAAGCTACAAAAGATCATTAGAGGCTATAGAAATATCAGTCAAACCTTAGTAATGGGACTAAATCACCCTATTGGGAATATGAGTCCGAGTATAGCCCTTTTTCCCATCTTTCTATAGATCCTGATTAGTCACCAGAATATTCCAGATTCTGTCCAAGATCCTATGGTAGGAAAAAATTGTGCACTCTGGTGTATCAGTCCTATTGCACTTCAAAAGGAAGATTTTTAGGGTTGTAGACCTTGCTTTGAATCCATCATTCCTTGAGGTACTTTTCTATTTCATTGTATTTGTTAATCTAATTTCATGCTTTCAAGTTTCTAGGGTTTTGTGAATAAGTGTTTGCATTTCTCCTTTGAAGCTTCATTTAATGGTGAATTCCTATCCAATCACACAAGGAAACCCCTAGTCCATCCCTCAATCGAGTCACTTCGCTGAGGGATCTTGGTTTCCTAATGATTAAAGTGTGAAATAGGTCCAATTCCATCTCCCAAAAGGTGGAACCCTATTTCTATTTAATCATTTTGGTGAACCCGACCTTTGGACCCTTGAATTTAAGATTTGGAGAACATTGTAATTCCTAGATCTAGATTGCATTAACTTTGCATTATATGTTCATTAGTTTATTTGCATTTAGGGCTTCTAAATCTTGTATTAGTGAAAAGTGCATATAGGTTGCATTTTGCATCTTGCATCATTCAATTTCATTGGAAATCTATAATTGCAAATAGTCAAGTCAACATACAACCTAGACACCCTAAAATTAACTCAGAATTTTTTGAATCTGGATTGAAAGCCCTTATCTAGGACTCATTCACACACCTGGGTGATTTAGTCCCTATATAGGCCCTTTTCCAAGATTTCTGGGCATTTTGCATTGTGTATTTTTCACTATCTAAACCTGTCAAAAACTCAAATTGGGACTCATTCGCCCACTTGGGTGATTTAGTCCTCAATCAGGTCTGAATCTACATTTTACAACATTTAAAACTTCATTTATGTGCTTCTATTTGTTGTTATCATATCTTTGTTTTAGTTTTCAGAGTTTTGGTTTCATTCATTTCATTAGACCTAGATTAATGGGGTTCATTTGGTGCATTTATTAATTTCAAAATTGCATTTACAACATTTCATTCTCAGATTTTTGCATAGTGTAATCAACAAATTGCCTTGTTTAGAATCTGAAAATTGCATCTACACATTTCATTCTAGGTCATTTCATTGCATTTTAAGCCTCTTTCCATTTTGGGTTTGCACACTAAGTTTGTAAAACTTGTATTAGCTTTACAACTTGGTGTCCTATTAGCAATACTATTGTTAGACATAGTTTGAGACTCATGTCATCCCACAATATACCATCCACCGTGGATCTTTGGTTTTATAGCTCTCTTCCTAATAGTTTTGATAATCAATCCCCTATGGATCATAGTATGCCTACTTCATTTCCCATTACTTCACTTCCTACAACTAATGTTGATAAGTTAAAAAAAATATCCCTACCATCACTAGTTCTATCAAGCTTTGGGGTGTACCCAAAGCCAAGGTGGAACTTTAATTCCTCCTTCTACAATACCCATTTCCATTCCTACATACACTAGTACTCAAGTTACCACAACCATTCAACCTACTAGCAATGTGAACACTTCCTTAGGTATTTCCATAGGGAATCCTTCTAGCTTTGTGTATTCAAATACACTATCTCCTCAAACATCCTCCCTCATAAATTTACTATTCACTTTCCCTCCGCATACGTAGGCCACTCCACCTTATTCCCCTCCACCTTAAAACAACAATGATGCTATCATTAACACACTCTTGAAAATCATAGAATCTCTCCAACAACAAGTTTCAACTCTAAATCAAAACAACAATGGTCAACCTTTGCAATACAACAAAAGCAATCCGTTATCCATGGAGATATTGAGAGAACAAATGCCACAAGGTGTAGAAATTACCTGATTTGAGAAATATGGTGGGAAAGGAGATCCTATTAGCCATGTTTATGCTTTTATAGCCATATGTAGTGATTTCATCTTTGAAGATAAACTTTTGGCTAAAATATTCCCTAGGTCCTTGAAAGATATCACTTTAGAATAGTTTTCCTCATTATCAAATAACTCAATTCGTTCATTCAATGAACTTGTTGAGGCCTTTATCACATACCCATTTCCAAGATCACATGACACTTAAGATGAACTTAGCTAATTTGATGATATGTAAGCAAAAGGATGATGAAAATGTTACTGACTTCATTTCACACTACCAATTTCTTTATTCCCAAATTGACATACATATTCTCAATCCTCACCTTCAACGAATGTTCATTGAGAACTTACAAACTAAGATGCAAGATAACCTTGGAATGATGAAATTTCCTTCCTTCATACACTTGTGTATTTCCCTTCGTGATTATCAAAACTCAGTTAGTAGTTGTGAAACAAAACCCACCTCTAGCTGTCCTAAAAAGTTTGAATCCATAAATCAAAACAATTATCAACCTTTTCACAAACAAAATAAAGGGTTTCTTCAATTCAATCCCCCTCAACCCACCCAACATGTTGATACCCAAGTGGCTTCTATAAAGAAGACAACTCCTTTTACATTTTTGGATCCAAATAGATAATTTACTCCCTTACCCAATACCATCCATAACATCATGATACAACTTCTAGAAAAGAACTTGATTTCCTTACCTCCCGTTAAAACTCTTGATCCTACTAGGACATTACCTCCAAACTTTAGATCAAATTCTTATTGTCATTTTTATCGTCAAAATGGATACAAAACATTGTAAGCATCTTAAACACATGGTGGAAGAACCCATTGATTCCAATCATATTCAAAGTACTATGGATAATATAGTTGGATTGATCAAAATTCAACCTCGTAAGGGCCAAACTAAACTACCTCTTGACATTTCTTTCTCCTCAAAAGATATAATAAAAAAGGCATTTGATGGTCCTCTTTACATAGTTGGATGGATCAATGACATGTCCACCAATGGGATGTTAATTGATCTCATCTATGGAGAGAATGTGTCACTGAAGAATTCTTACTTGTGCATAAACTATATCAAGATACATATGATAAACCAAAAGCATGGATAAAACACATTATGGTTTTGCTTGCCCTATGATAGGTTCAATCACCCTTCCTTTAAAATTTGGACTAAAAAAATTAGATGTCTCATTCTCCATCATCCCAACGTCGGATAAATTCTGTATGAAGCTTGGTTATCCATGGCTACGCTCCATGGAAGTCATCCCATCGGTTGTGCTTAAATGTTTAAAGTTTACCTTGACAAAGAGATATTTACTGTACACCATAGTGGCTTCAATCCTCTATCTTCCGATGGGAATTTCTCTTTGGATTTATTTTGAACTAAACCTATTGAACCTATTAAACCTCATGAATATTTATTTTTCAAATCTTATCAAAATTTTAAGGAAAAACACATAGCAAAAATATCCCTTCAAAACATGCCTCAACCCATGATTAGCCCTTATTGAAAAGAAGAAAACTTTTGTTTTTTGTTGATGCAAGATTTCCCTTACACCTTGGATGCTCCTACATCAAACACCCATGGTAGAAAATAATGTTTCATGAGTGAAACTCATAAACATCTATATACTTTGTGTCTATCTTAGATCCACCTTTGCTCCTTGTTCACTAGAAATTTTATGTTCCTCTCATCTTGCACCTTCACATTAGTATCCCCTTACCTCTTTCCTCCTTTTCTCATCCCCATGAAATAAAAATTATCAAAATCTACCTCCCACAAGTGTGCTTTACCAAAAAATAAAAATAAAAAAATGGTATTCATACCTTCTTCAACACAACATGCGTCTCGTATTACCTTTCTTGTTGCCATACTTTATTCTTCTTCTTTTGCCTTGTCTCCAATGCAACTTGTCACTTTGTTGCTGCTTCTAGAAAGACACTCTAATGCTGCAAATTGATTTTCTACACCCAAAATAATGTTAGAATAATAATCTTGTGACTCATCATCCACCTTCTACATCAAGTAATCAAGTTCTTCTATTAGAGAATCTTCACCTTCACCATTCTCAAACAAGAAATCATCAGTAAGCCCAACTTCACATTCACATCTTGCTCATCACTCTCATCTATCTCCAACACATCTACTATTGCAACTACATACTTATTCTCATCATAAAAATCACAAATTACCTCTTTAACTTTGGCTACAACCTTTGCAATAGCTGAAATTTTCTTATTCCACTCTCTCTCAATTGCTCCCAATCTATTAGCAAATCATCTTTCTCATCTTCATCATGGTTAGTATTAAAGCCAACATATTCATGCTTCATATCACCTAACATTCTGATTTCATCAACCAAACAAGATCCTACATGGCTACAAACCTTACCCATTTCTTCTTTCACTGGCTTCAATTTGTGTTTCACCCTGTCCTTCATCAATGTGTATGTATTGGCATAACCACCGTGCAGCGTCTTCCTGTCAAATTGAAAAAATCTTCCTAGAAGAATATGACAAGCATTTTGTTGGTTCCCAAAATTGAAAATTGCAAACCCTAAGAGTATGCCAGGCTCTATGGTAAGGTTTAATAATGTTTTGGTCAATGAATGAAATCCACCATGATGGTTGGAATTCTCTACACTCCATGCTTTGCTAGACCTAGGTGAGTGCACCTCAATTGATTGATGAATGTAAAATCCTATGATTGGATTTTAACCAGATTGAATTTATGGAAATTGAATCCTCCTTTTATTTATCTACTCCAATATGGCATCAAAGTTTGAAATAGATAACTGAATATCTAAAATAACTAATGCTTCTAATTGTGAATCCTCAAAACTAGAAACTAGAAATGTATGAACTTTCCTTGTTTAGCCACTTGTAACAAAATTTCCTCACATATTTCATCCATGAAAATTGGATCTCGCTCCCACCTGTTGTAACTGAATCTACTTCTATTATAATTGTTCACATCAGATGATCTCTCATGTGGGGCTATGGAAGCCTGTATGAATCTATCACCTCATAGTGGGCCTCACATAGATCAAAAGCTAGGAAAACATTGCAATTCCAATGCCAACTAAGAATGGGGAAAATCAAACAACCATAACAATAATATTGAATAGATTTGTATCTTTTGCAATCATCCCTTGGCCATTGGTGTGCTTCCTCATAGAGGAGCTAACCTTAATTTTACCCTTCCAACTGTTAAGAATAACATCATGGAACCCAAAATGTGATTTTTTAGCAAGTGATACATTGTTAATGTAGCCAATAGCGAGAGGGATTTGAAATCTATCTTGTAAAGCTACTATCCCATTCTTCTTTGCTTAAGATATTTGAGTCAATGCAAGGAAAACAAGTTCACAAACCCGAAACCTGATTTTCATTGGAAGTGAATGCCAACGGCCAAATCTGGTTGCCCAAAATTTTGAATCCTCCACTTGAAATTGAATGTTGAACTTTGAAAGTTCTTTCTCTCTTATTGCCTTGAGCTATCTAATGAGTGTTTTTAAATACTAAATGCACACATGTCTTATTACAGGAGTCCCTGTTGTTTTAATATGGCTTCACTATACTCTCTCTTTTAGTACTAAATTCATTTTGCAAACAAGGCTCTCTATTTCAATGAAGTTGTAAACTTGAAACTTGTGTATGCGATACTAGGCAGTCATATTTTGCACATATTTCATTTTATTCTCTTCCTCTGCCAATTAGTCGACTTCGCCTTCAATCCAGGATATGCTCATTGCAATTTTTCACTCCAAGCTCTTCAAAATAGTGCTTGTGTTATTGCTAGCTGTGAAACTATGGAACTTATTTTCATCTGTTACATCTTTTGCATTATCCATGATGGAACCATTGGCATGTTAGAGTGTTAATTTCTCCTCTATGTATGGTTTTCTGATTATGCAAACTGACTTGGTGCACCGCCATCAATGTTAGAGTGTTAATTTCTCCTCTATGTATGGTTTACCGACTATGCAAATTGACTTGGTACACTTCCATAAACAACTGACCCTTCCACCATGTGGACAAATATTTTGGCACCCTAATGCTCTTTAACACTTCTAGGGTTTTCACCTAAGAGGAGAGAGATGGGACAAAATGGGAAATGTCTCCACTCAAAACTAATGTAAATATGATTGAAATATGCCTAAATGCAATGTCTAAATGCAATAAAATGATAAAGGAAATGAATTATTAAGGTAAAACCTAAGAAATGTAAGTTTTTTGAAAACACATTGTGATATGCATAATGATAGATGAAATGTAGTAAAGAACAAGATAAAGATGCTAAACAAAAATTGTACACCTGGAAATTGATGAAGGATAGAATGGAGACTGTAAATGTCTCTGAAATTATGGAAAATCTAATTTTCTAGCCAACTAGGACACTTACGCCAAGCTGGGTGACTTAGTCCTACTGCACTTGTCTACCAAAAATTTCTATAGATCTGGATACCCATTTGACTGAAATGGGTATTTCTGCAGATTTGGATCCAAATTTGCACTCTATTTTTTTACGGAAACCCGGATCCAAATCTATAGAAATACCTGCAAAAAAGAGTATAATTTGGTTTCTAATGGGGTTTTTTCCTTGGTCAAACCCCTAGTTGGTATTTAAACCTTGAAAAAGATAATGAAATTTGCATAAAAGCCTAGCCCTATGTGTGTCTAAGACTAGGAAATTTGAAGTAAGATGCAACCCTATTCTATCATGCAAGAATAAGATGCATAAATGAAACTAGAAAGATGCAAGAATCATTCCAAGAGACCCTAAATCACATTAGAAATGAGTCTTAAGAACATGCAAACCTTCCTTAGGCTGAAAATAGAGAGAAAATGGAATATGGTATCACTTTGAAAACAAGTCCTTAGGCTTGATTTGATGGCTAGTTGCATCTCCTCAACCTAGATTTCTCCATGATTCTCTATAGGAATCCATGATCAATGTAATATCTTGGACAAAAATTGAGCTTGAAGACCTTCAAAAACCCTTATCTTACTGCCCTAAAGCTTCATCTTTGTTCTAGATAGACTAATGAATCTTCTTGTAGAAGATATTCAACACTTGACTTTTAAATTTGTTTGTTAAAATGACTTAATGTTGTGAAAAATGACCTAAAAACTTATATTTATAGGCATCAATACCTAGTTATTCATTATTTTGACATTATAGGCTAACATCCATCTAAAATTTGAATTAAGTCGGTGATTTTCCCGCTCAAAATTGAAAAGTCCCCCAAAAGGGACTAAGTCCCCACCCTGGGTGACTTAGTCCCACTAGGGGTTTTTGAGGTGGGTTTTATAGAATTTAAATGATTTGAATGTTGCTTGTTGGGATTTATATGATTTGTGAGTGGAATAGGCCTTAAAGTCTAAAGTAATGATTCTTATAGGCCTATAAATTAAAGGGTGATTAATGCAAGGGTGTCTAAAATAGGACCAAATTAGACCACAAATTGTACTATCTCCAAGGGAGTACAATTTTTTGTGTCCACAGTTAGCCACCACTTTAGCGCCCATATGACTCTACATGCATATGTAAGCTAAAGGACTCTAAATAGTTTATTTTATTTCATAAAGGATACTCATTCAAAAGATGGGAGAATGAAGCCCCCAATGTAGTTATCTGCAAAACCACAACATTAGGAACTACATCCTGCAACACAAATTCATTAGTTGTCCAAAAATTCTTTTATCTAACTTCTAGAAATAAAATTTAAGGGTAGATGCATGCACCCCCTTTATTCCACTTGCTTTACAGAGGTGGAATCAAGGTAGAAAACAAGCCACATTGAATAAGAAACATCATATCGTAGGACATATCCAAGTACTATGCCACATAATGATATACAATTGATGATGTCAAGTGTGGAATCATGATTCCAACACATCAAACAATGTAAAAAATGGAGCTCACTAGCACCTGTTATGTTTTTTTGAATAAAAAGTACTTTATTAACTCTTAAGATAGTAAAAAACACTAATTTCATACGTACAAGTGAAAAGAGTTAAAAGTGAAGTAATTTTTCACTTACATTTTCATTTTACCTTCTTGTAGCGTGAGAGTGACAAGAGAAGAGTGAAAGATGTTGAGCAAATAGGGATACACACCTACGAGACTGGATGAGCTACCGGACTAGGTGGCACACAATGACTGTCATCACGAGGTTAGTTGATTCGACTACCTGTGCTTTGTGATTATGTAGTTATTTAATGATTTTTATGCATTTCTAAGTTAATTTAGGATCTTGGAAAAAAAGTTCGTGAAGTGTCCCAAAAGGGTTCTAAAGTGTCAAGGGCATTTAGGAAAGCACACTAGAACAACTTTAGTACACTTGCTTGATGAATAAAGGAAAAATTAAAGATATTAGATGGTTTGTAGAGCATATTTTTGTGTTTTTGATAGGTACCCACCCGTTCACAAAAATGTCTAGGGGGTAGGCAGCTGAGTTATCTGAGAGATTTAGCCCCTGCACTTATAGTAGAGGACACAAAGCATCTGTAGGTTGTGGGTATATACTGGGCATACCTCATGCCCCCCATGAGGTTCCATGATGCTATGTTGATGGCGCTATTCAAGAATTGGGATGTAGACACATGTACATTCCACCTTCCAACAGGTGAGATGACGAATACCCTGGAGGACATACACTTCATATTTTGAGGTCCTATTCGGGGAGACTGGTTACACTTCCAAAGGATCACACCTTCTACGAGTAGGACAATATGCAGTATTTTCTAGATGGTCCAATGCATGATGAGTGAGTGAGAGGGAAGATTGATCTAGTGATATTGCTGTAATCACGAGCCCTAGTTGTGAGATGGATCATGATGCAAATAGTGGCACTAGTAGTTGTCCTAGATAGGTAGGAAATGCACCTTGAGGGAGGACTAGTTCATCTGATTCGTAGGATGGTGGAGCATAGGATAGTGTATGCCTAGAGGTGCTATATCCTTGTGCATTTATATTATGATCTTGGTCAGTTCATCTTTCGGGAGGTAGAAAACATGGTGCAATGCACACTTCTATAGGTTTGGTGCCTAGAGCATATCACATGTACCAGACTTGTCAGCTTCCTATGTGCTACAGTAGTGGGCTATCCTCAGGCCTTCGACTATCCTTTACGATGGTTGTGCAAGTATGGGGATTTACATTTTTGGAGAGTGATATTTGATTGACTGGAGGAGAATGAGATCTTGTGGAGATATTATTAGCTAACACTGCAGTGGCTAGATCACATGAGATAGTTGAGGAGACTATAGTTAGACAAATTTTTTGTTGGTCATCATGATCATGTAGTACATCCCTTCCACTATGATCGAGTTATGCTATAGTTCAGAAATATTCAGAGGCCACCCAAGGCATGATCCCTTTTCAAGAGGTTAGTGTGAAGTTCCCAGAAACTAGGTGATACAATGCAGCTCAATCTAGACCATATTGCCAAGAGCGGCTCCAACTTCTCAGATCATGATAAGCCTCTAGTCTCCGATGCAGATGATGTTAGTGCCACATGGGATTATGAGGAGTGGTGGATGGTATCATGAACAACTCCTGTATATTTGATGGATGAGCCTGTAGGAGATGTAGGACCATTGCTAGATGAGGGAGATGACATAAAGGATAGGGCCGAGGAGACACGATATAGAGCTACAAACATATTTACTAATGTCATTGATGATGAGTACGATGAGGAAGTAGATCCTAACTATGATGGTTAGGAAGGAGAGGAGGAGAATGAGGATGAGGAGGACCAGAAGGAGGATGAGGACCAGAAGGAGGATGAGGAGGAGGAGCCACCCCTGAGTGAGAGTGATGAGGTAGTAGCTGAGGATCGACACGAGTGGGGAGAGTCCTATCGCATTCGTATGATGAGATCATGAGCACTGGCTACAATAGGCATCATTACCCATAGTCGTGGAGAGGCTAGCACATCTTCCATACCCCTTGCACATGAAAATGAAGATATTACTCAGCCTACCTGAGATATAGGTGATGATATCTGATTTTATGCATGTAATTTAGTGTTTATGCTCTTTATATATATCATGATGTGTACTAATATTGTATTGTTTCTACCTTGCAGGAGCTATGAGAGATTGGTGGGATCTCTACCATCAAGTGGTTGCTCTAGATAGTGCCAGCATCCATCGATGAGGAGGAGATGGAATCAGATTATGTTCCCCCACCTATTGTGGAGCAGGATCCAGAGTCACTTAGGCCATTCATGAGATTACTGGCAACATATGAGAGTCTGAGTAGATGACTCTATCGAGCTGAGGCTGCAATACAATCATCCCGAACTCTAGGAGAGGTTGAGAGACTAGAGGCAGAGATAACACAACTATAGGAAGAGAGGGATCAGATAGCAGGGGAGCAACAGGTAGCCCTTGGACAAATAGAGGGCTTATAGTTTTCACTCACATTCAGTGGATTGTGGTCACGATCACATATGACTATCTCATGACGTCCTGCTACTAGATCACGAGTACCAGATCTTGAGGGGTTGGGTACCTACATACCTCAGTGATACTGTATATTTTGATGACATGTAATTTTTTTTTTGATATATATATGAGCATTGGATGTTGTATTACTTGTCTTAATGTGTTTGAATGTTAAATAGAAATGTGATTAATTAAACAACCTTTGTGAGATTATTTAATTAATTAATGTCTTCATGATTGAACAAAGTTTATGTGATCTAATTAAAACTTATTGCAGTTTCTTTTAGATACGACATGATGATTTAGTATTTTATGCTAAAGTAAATATATTAATGATCTAACTTATTATAACACACAAGATGAATTTGAATAGTATGAAACCTAAAGTAATTATAAAAAGTAAATTAAATAATCACTTTAGTGCTCAAGACATACATGTAATTGTTTGTCAAGAATGAAGTAATGCGAAAGCAAAAAGGATGTGACCCAATAGCTCTAACAATATTACTTTATCATTCATACTATTCAAAGGGATTAGACATAATACTGACATAGATGTGAGGCATTGATAGGTTCCTTAAGGGGTGTACCATCTAGTTTTGTTGGCGTGTATGTGCCATACCCAAAATTTTTGTCAATGATGCATGGTCCTAACCAATTAGAACTAAATTTACCTCATTCATTTGGGTCGACATTGATGTTGTGCAGATTTGTAGATAGAACTAAGTCACCCTTGTGGAATGTTCGAGGGATAACAATGAGATTGTAATGGTGGCGTTTCCTTTTGCAATAAGCTTGAAGATGTTCAAGAGTGTTAATGCGCTGTTCATCGAGCATCTCAAGATGGTGTGATCTTTTCTCTCTATAGTGTCTATTGTCAACAAGTCCTTGAAGAGTGATTCGTAGTGTGGGAATCTCTAACTCCAAGGGCATTATTGCTTCACTGCCATAAACAAGATTATAAGGTGTGGTCCCTGTGGAAGATCGAACACTTGTGTGATAACCCCAAAGCGCATAGTGTAATTATGTGTGCCAATCCATATGATGTTTATTAAAAGTTTTCTTCAAAATTTGTTCAAGGAATTTATTAGTTGATTCAACTTGACCATTAGATTGTGGGTAATAAGGTGTCAAAAAATGATGTTGGATATTAAAAGTCTCCAAGAATTTATTCACATCATTATTATTAAATGGTGTACCATTATCAAAGACTAATGAATAAGGGAGTCCTAAGTGAGAAATAATGTGTTCTGGGATGAAACAACATATTACCTCAGTGGTTGTAGATCGAAGAGCAATGGCCTCTACCCATTTTGTGAAATAATCAGTGGCAGTGATGATAAAGGTATGTCTAGCCAAAGGAGGTGAAATTTTTCCTACAATGTCTAATCCCCAAACCAAAAAGGGACATATCAGAACTTGAGCTTAAATTTCACGAGCAAGAGCATGATTCAAATTGCTATGTTCCTAAAATTTATGACATTTTCGAACATAATCAAAATAATTGTGTTCTATGTTGTGCCAATAATACTCGATACAGATAAGTTTTTGAACCAATCTTTTCCCTCCAAAATGTCCACCACAAGCACCTTCATGGTCTTGGTGAATCTTATATTTGTTTAAGCATCTAAGTAAGAGGCCATTGAATGAACTTTGATACAACACACCAGGGAGAATTATATGTTTAGATGCAAGCTTTCGTAAATGATCACAAAGGTTTTTAGTTTTTGGATCAAGAAAGGAACCACTTTTCAAATAGTTGAATATTGAATCATACCATTCACTCGATTTTTCCTCATTTGTCATTAAAAATTCTTCCGTTCTTTTATAGATCAAAGGTTTCATGATAGGGTGAATAATGAATGTGAAATTTTTTGAAGGATGTTGAGGGGATATAAGAGAGGCAACACTTTCCATTGCATCCGTAAGGTGATTATATTTTCATGGGATGTTATCAATGGTAAATGTATGAAACTTCCCTAACAAGTGCATGATAAGATCCTTGTATTTAGATAATTTTTCATGCTTTGCTTGATATGTTCCATTTATTTGTTTAATTACTAGTTGTGAGTCACCAAAGATCTTAATATCTTTGACACCCATGATCAAAGCAACACACAACCCAAAAATTAATGCCTCATACTCAATTGTGTTATTCATACATAGGAAATCCAATCGATATGACAAGGGAATAGGATTTTTGATGGGTGGAATTAATATAACCCCAACACTAGAGCCTATTCTACACTTGGATCCATCAAAATATAATTCCCATGTAGGAACATCTATTGTAAAAACACTGTCATGTCAGGAAAAGAGTCATTGCTAGGTAGTGCTAGAGGAGAAGGAGCATCAACTAAGTGGTCGATCAAGGCTTTACCTTTGATTGCTTTTTGTGAAACAAACTTAAGGTCAAACTCGGTCAACAACATTACCCATTTAGCTAAACGTCTTGATAAGTCTGTTTTATTAAAAATATTTTTTAGAGGATCAAATTTTTTCATGACTTGTAATTCCGCATTTAGTAAATAGTGTCACAACTTACTAGTAGCGAATACAAGAGCTAAACATCATTTTTTGATTGGTGTGTATCGCATTTCATAATAAATTAAAGTTCAACTAATGTAATAAATAGGATGTTCTTTTCCATTGTCATCTTGTTGAGCCAACAATGCTGCAAGAGCTTGGGTGGATGCGACTATGTAAAGGATGAACAATTTTTTTGGCATAACGGGTTGTAAAATGAGTAGAGTGGCAAGGTAGTCCTTCAAGCTCTTAAAGGCCTGTTTACAATCCACATTCCAATCAGAATGCACATCCTTATTGAGGAGATGTGTGAAAGGTAATGTTCGATCAGCTAATGAGGTGACAAAATGATGGATCATGGCTTGAATTCTTCCTTCTAACGTGCACAATTGAGAAATGTTTTTAGGAGGTGGCATGTTTATTATAGCATCAATTTTATTTTTTTCAACCTCAATGCCTTTATGAGATATGATAAACCTTAATTTTTTTCTAGTATATACTCCAAAGACACACTTTTTCTGATTTAGTCGCATGTTGTATTTACGCATCCATTCAAAGATTTTTTGAAGGGCATTCACATTGTCTTGTCTTGTTAAGGATTTTACAAGGATGTTATTAACATAATCTTCTAAGATTTTATGTATGTAATCATGAAATATCAATGTCATTGCTCATTGATAAGTTGCACTTGCATTCTTTAATCCAAAAGGCATCATAACCCAACAAAATGTTCCCCAAATAGATGTAAATGCCATCTTAGATTGATCTTGTGGGTTAATAAGGATTTGATTATAACCAGAAAATCCATCCATGAATGAAACAAAGCATGCCAAATAGTTGAATCCACGATCATGTCAATATTAGGAAGGGTAAAATCATCTTTTAAGGAGGATTTATGTATGTAATCATAAAATATTAATGTCATTTCTCATTGATAAGTTGCGCCTGGATTCTTTAATCCAAAAGGCATCATAACCCAACAAAATGTTCCCCAAACAGATGTAAATTCCGTCTTATATTGATCTTGTGGGTTAATAAATATTTGATTATAACCAGATAATCCATACATGAATGACAACAAAGCATACCCAACAGTTGAATCCACAATCATGTCCATATTAGGAAGGGAAAAATTGTCAAAAAATGGGTATTTCCTCAAAAAATTATACTCTGTTTTGTAGGTATTTCTGCAGATTTGGATCCAGGTTTCCAAGTGAAAAAAGAGGGCTTTCGTTTCCACTTTCACATTTGTAGAAAAGCCAAAGTAGACTAAGTCACCAATAGTTTGCACTCTATTTTCTGAAGGAAACCTAGATCCAAATCTACAGAAATACCTACAAAACATAGTATAATTTGGTTTCTAATGGGGGTTTTCCTTGATCAAACCCCTAGTTGGTATTCAAACCTTGAAAAATATAATGAAATCTACATAAAACCTATCCCTGAGTGTTTCTAAGACTAGAAAATTTGAAGTAAGATGCAACCCTATTCTATCATGCAAGAATAAGATGCATAAATGAAACTAGAAAGATGCAAGACTCATTCCAAGAGACCCTAAATCACATTAGAAATGAATCTTAAGAACATGGAAACCTTCCTTAGGTTCAAAATAGAGAGAAAATGGAAGATAAAATCACTTTGAAAACAAGTCCTTAGGCTTGATTTGATGGCTAGTTGCATCTCCTCAACCTAGATTTCTCCATGATTCTCCATAGGCATCCATGATCAACCCTTGACAATGCAATATCTTGGACAAAAAGTGAGCTTGAAGACTTCCAAAAACCCTTACCTTACTGCCCTAAAGCTTTAACTTTGTTGTAGATAGACTAATGAATCTTCTTGTGGAAGATATTCAACACTTTTAAATTATTTTGTTAAAATGACTTAATGTTGTGAAAAATGACCTAAAAACTTATATTTATAGGCATCAATACCTAATTATTTATTATTTTGACATCATAGGAAAACATCCATCATAAATTTGAATTAAGTCTATGATTTTCCCACTCAAAATTGAAAAATCCCCAAAAAGGGACTAAGTCGACACCTTGGGCGACTTAGTCCCACTAGGGGTTTTTGAGGTGGGTTTTCTAGAATTTGAATTATTTGAATGTTGCTTGTTAGGATTTGTATGATTTGTGAGTGGAATAGGCCTTAAAGTAAAAAATAATCATTCTTAGGGGCCTATAAATGTTGTTTTTAAAGGGTGATTAATGCAAGGGTGTCTAAAATAGGACTAAATTAGACCACAAATTGTACTATCTCCAAGGGAGTATAATTTTCGTGTCCACACACCACTTCTTCTCACCATATCTATAGAAACTATTTCATGCTTATCTTGATCTTGACTTGGTGTAGACTGCAAGTTTGTAATTTCCTACAATCTGATTTTGTCTTTATTCACCATTTAAGCACCACCTTTATGCTGATAAATATCTAGCGCAAAATTTTGTTTGTTGGTTATCTACTTTGTCTTCATAACAAACTGCATGAAATTTTATCTTTTTGCATAATCCTTATCACTTTGTTTCTTTCTATGTGGTGCAAGTTTACATAGCCTTCCACAACTATAAATAAAGTTTTTGGAAGCTTTGTGATGTATGCCAGATTGTAATTCAAGTCTATATTTTTTAATTATCAATAAAATCAGTTTTGTATGCTGTAGCATATGATTGGTCTCTTCTACAAATGCAGGTTGTTTTCGTGCTCTGTGTTGATAATGTTTTTTTCTGAAGTATTTTGACTATTTTGTGTGTTGATAAATATTCAACCATACTGCAATTGATATCAAATCCAGGTTGAGCCCGTTGATCATGAAAGAGTTGGAAGATAGCCAGGGAAAGAGATAGAAAGTGTCTTTGTCCTCTATTTGAAGATTGTAGCTATCTTGAATCCACATTGTGATGGTGTCAAATAGCAGTTTATGTTAGCCACAGGTTCCTATGTTGACTAAGAAGAATTATGATTCTTGGTTTATCAGAATGAGAACATTATTACGTTCTCATGATCTTTGGGGATTTGTTACTAATGGATATTCAGAGCCAGTTGACCATGCAACAAAAATGGATCTAACGAATGCGGAGTGAAATCTGTTAAAGGAGGACAAAAAGAAAGATAACAAAGCTCTTGGACTTATTCATCAAGGCTTAAATGAATCCATATTTATGAAAGTATCAACCATAGAGTCTTCAAAGAAGGCTTCAGACAATCTTGAAACTTGTTACTAGGGTGTATCCAAGGTGAAGAATGTCAAGTTGTAGAACTTGAGGAGAGACTTTGAGAATATGAAGATGAAGGACAATGAAAATGTGGATAGTTTTATGACTCAGGTCATGAATGTTGTTAATCAATTGAGACAATATGGAGAGGACCTCTCAGATAAGAGAGTGATTGAAAAAGTACTCAAAAGTTTTCCAAAGAAATTTGAAGTTGTGGTTATACCTATTAAAGAGTTTAAAGCCATTAGTCAAATGCAGATTGATGAGTTGACTGGTTCTTTGATTTCTCATGAATCCAGGATGTCCAAATATGATGATAATTCACTGGAGAATTCCTTCAAAACTTAGATACATGTTACCAGAGGCAAAGGAAGAGGAAGGTCTAGTAACAAAGGAAGAGGAGGTAGAATTGTTGATCAAAGAGACAAAAAATTAATTCAGAAGCTAAGGAGAAATATTGATAAAACTCTCCTAATTTAAGGGGGAGTAACAACAGAACTTAGTAGTAAGGAAACCAGAGGTATGATAAGTCTAAGGTACAATGTTATTATTGCAAAAAGTATGGTCATTTTGTTAACAAGTTTTGGAAGAACCAAGCATATGCTAGTAAGCAATCTGCACATATGACTGAGGAATCTAAAGATAATCAAAAACTCGTGTTTCTAACTTGTAATGTTACCTAGGAAAGTTCAAATGATGTTTGGTTTTTGGATAGCGCATGCAACTATCACATGACTGGAAATAGAGAGTTTTTTGCCACTCTAGACACTAGTGTTCGGTCTAAAGTAAAGCTGGGTAATGATAATAAGGTGAGTGTTAACGGTAAAGGAGTGATTTTTCATTTATACCAAGAATGATGAAAGAAGGACAATAGATGATGTGTACTATGTACCTAGTTTAAAATGCAATTTGTTGAGCATTGGACAACTGATGGAGTAAAGGTACAGAGTGTTCTTCAAGAACAAGGTATGTACAATTATTGATCAGTATCCAAGTAAGCAATTGATATAAAGGGTGGAGATGACAATGAATAGGATGTTTCCACCTATAATGAGCAATATGTTTTCTAACTTTTTGAATTCCTATAAAACTAAGAGTTCAAATGAATCCTGGTTATGGTATTCCAAATATGGCCATTTACATTTTGGTGGTCTAGATTTATTGCAGAAGAAGCAGATGGTGAGAGGGTTGTGCAATATTTAGCAACCGACAAGCTTGTGTGAAAGTTGCATACTTGCAAAGCATCACGGAGATAAATTTGTTTTTGGAGTTTCATATAGGGAAAATGTTCCATTGGAGATTGTACACACAGATTTGTGTGGACTAATGAAAACACCTTCAATAGTTGGTAATGTTTATTTTTTGACCTTTATTGATGATTAAAGTTGGAAGACTTAGATTTATCTTCTGAAGTAGAAGTCTGAAGCTTTTGGTGTTTTCAGAAGGTTTAAAGCGATGGTTGAAAAGAAAAGTGGAAAATATATTAGATAGAGGAGGTGAGTATATGCTAAATGATTTCATGGAGTTTTTTTAGCATCATGGAATCAAGAGATAGTTTACTACACGTTATACTCCATAGCATAATGGAGTAGCTGAAAGGAAGAATCAAACCATTATGAACATGGCTCAGAGTATGCTAAAGGAAAAGCATATAGCAAATGAATATTGGGGAGAAGTTGTTATTTGTTTAGTTTATATCTTGAACAAGATTCCCACTAAGAGTGTGATGGACCATGTTCCCTAGCAAGCTTGGAGTGGTAAGAGTTGTAGTGCATCTCATTTGAGGATTTTTGGGTGTGTAGCATATGCACATGTACTTGCAAAGATGAGAAGAAAGCTAGATGACTATTCTCAATCAGATTGCACTTGAATGCTTGAATGATTAAATCCAGCAATTGTTGAAACATTGGATCAAACTCAGGTAAATTTTAGTAATATTATGCAAAAAAATCTCAAAATGATATCATAAGTAACTTGCATAATTTTTGTTGTTTTATTCATAATGTACAAACTAGAATCCCACACAAGCTGTGGGAGTAACTCAATTTTATTTTTCATAATCAAATAAGGGGTGCATGAAGTAAAGTAGACTATACAACTGAGAATATAGAAGGCATAGGTTAGAAAGTGATTCGTCATTGCCTAGAATGATGAATCATTGACAAGTTGAGGTCTTCAGTTGTGGCTCCAGCTCCAAGCTCTGATGCACCTACAAGGTTGATAGAAGTGTGGTTAGAGAAATGTGAATCAAATCCTATCATATGCCTACACTACCAACAGAAATATAGTATACATTTGATCAGGCATCCATCAGATGATTTCAGATTTCAAAGGCATAAAAATCAAGAAGAAAGCTTTCAGCTTCTTTTTTTTTGCTAACACATTTGTTCACTGTGCAGGAATAGGTTCATTATGTTCATGATCATTTTCATCAGATATGTCGAGCAAAACAGGCTCCCACAAGGGTTGAGACCAGCATATCAAAAGGACACCTCTCATTCACATCATTATTTGAGAGTTATCAAATATTCAATTACAGTCATCAAGGAAGGACTGCTGTAATAAGAGGAGTTCATAAGAGAAGTCTTTGATTCATTATAACAAAATAGAATTAAGCAAATCATCTGTTTTCTTATTATCCAAAAGGAATGATCAAAAGATATGTCAAAAAGCATTGGCTGCATTTTTTATCACAGTTCAACTCTACTTTATTTTTATATTGCATTTCAATAAAGTATGGAGCCCTTTACATTGAAGGGTAAAACAAAATAGCATACAAACACAATTGCAGTCATAATGCATCATATTTTTCTAGAGTACTTGAATATGTAAGAAAAGATTCAAAAAAGAGAATGACAATGCCTACCAGATGCTTCAAAGCAAAGAAAGAGTTCCCCTACAAAATATGCATTAGGCAGTCAAGGAGTATGATAGTTGAAAGAAACAATACAATGACCATGTGCCAAGATGCCATTGGTGATGGCCAGTAATAGATAATTGTGGAGGCTTCAAGTCTACAAATAATTCATCTATATCAAACAAAATTCACTAAATAATACAAGCTACAAAAAGTATGATATACTGAGATGTATTGAGGGCAGTAAAAAGGATGTAGGCAACATATTTCTCCGAAGTCTACAAGTATCATACAACATATACTATTCCAATGGAATTGACAACAAAGGATTCAAGTTACCTCTCTGATGATTCATCAATTAGAAGAGCAACATATACAAAGTTTGCATGGTTTGGAAGAAAAGATTTTGTCAAATGAGTGGGATAAAGAGAACAAAGAGACAACATCAAAAAGCCTTTCATGTCCTCCAAGAATAGAATTGAATAGTCATTTGTTATTAATGAAGCTTCATTAAAGCCCAAGGTTCATCAGCCAGGGATACAGTTAAGTCTTCAAAACAATGACCCTTTATGTCAACCAAGATGGTATTAAAGGTGCAGGGTATACAATTAAGAAATCATGAGAAGATTGACTCATCAACAGTGGCATAGTTTCAATTCTTAACCTTTCATATCCAAGCATAAGAAAGATTTCATCATAAAGTTCAAGTATGCTACAAAAACCAGCATAAGGCGGGATCATGAGCAGTGGTTCGAATAAAATAGTGGTGAATCTCAAAGTAGCAAAAACACCTAGGTTATTAAGAGCTTTACAGATCAAAACAAAGGAAATCAATATCACAGTGATGCCATGAGCATTTTTCACAGCCAATAATTATCATCTCAGAGGAGAAATAAGATTATACAAGCACAAAGTCGAGCATATTAGAAACTAAAAAACTCAGAATGGCATGGTGGCCTGAATAGCCCTTGATTGCTAGTCAATGAAGGAAAATTGCTTTGTTTTTTAATGGAACCCAAATGAAAATAGAGAAACACTTCCAAGCTCGTGAGTTTTGTCAAAGGAAGAAAGGAGACAAAATACATTTAAAAAATGTAAGGAGTCGCTACTTGAAAGGCCTGAAAATGTTTCTGAAATGAATCTCAAATACCAGATATGTGACAATGAGGCATGTACCACTATTTTATCTCTTAGAATCTCTCAAAAAGATCATTAGAATTGATAGAGGAATAGATGCATGAAATAAACATCACAAAATGTGTCACAGCCATGACTATAAAGCCTGTAGATGGCTTCAAAAATAGAAAATGAAATGCCTAGAAGATGCCATGAAGAGGGCTTCAAGTATTTACAAAATAAGCAGAGGAAGTCATGGATTTAGAAACCCCAATCCATAGAGTGAATAGGACCATGTGCATAATAAAAGTCATCTTGAATCTTCA
This sequence comes from Sequoia sempervirens, assembly GCA_007258455.2. Classification (NCBI taxonomy): domain Eukaryota; kingdom Viridiplantae; phylum Streptophyta; class Pinopsida; order Cupressales; family Cupressaceae; genus Sequoia; species Sequoia sempervirens. The sequence goes on from VDFB02121057.1 coordinate 175,820, forward strand.
CAATAAAACCCAGAATGCAGGTACAAAGTTGTAGCTCATTATGAGTATTTGAAACCAATTTTCAAAGACTCCAGATCTTAGCTTGAAGACAAAGTCTAAGAACTTCACAAATTTGCATAAAACGAAAGACCCAGATTTTGTTTCCATATATCATTTCAGAATACAAAAAGAAAAGAAAGACAGGCACGGCAAAGGAAAATACAAAGATTCTCTCATGAATAAAGATATTTTAGAAACAAGGGATGCATGGAGAAAACAAAAGCAATCAATCATTTTTTAGTTTTCGAGCTCAAATCGAGCATATTATTGACCGAAATGAAGAAAGGTATTCAAAATGACCAGATTTACCTTCTGTTCGAGCCGTTTTGCATGATGATTTGATTTCAAAGAATCAAAGTTCTCAGCCAGTTACTTCCTGTCGACTCTAAATCATACCATTAAGGATCCTCCAGGGCGGCGTACAGTGGGGTTTGCTAAATGAAAATCAATTGAAATGAATGCCTTGGCTATAGTTTTTTTTTTTAGGGTTTGCCTTAGCCCTAGGACGATAAGGCATCTTTTACATTTTATTTCAAGTTTCAAATGTCCTCACTAATACCTTTGGTATTAACATTTAAACTTTTGCATATTTTTTCAAAACTGCTAATGCCAACACTGATATACCCTAGGTAATGTGGTTTTGATGAAATCATGAATGAACCTTAGCCTTTATGATTTTTATTAGAAAATCAAGATGTCAAACATGCCTTAGCTTGTGATGGGATTTTTGAAAAAAATCATAAATGCCCTTTATTTATTGCATATTCCTATTTTATAACATTTAATTAAATGATTCAGTTATAAGTCACTTAATTAAAATGTTATTTTTAAATGCAATTAAGTAATAAGTCATGCAAGAGAATATAAGTGAAAGTCAACTGAGTATCCAATCATGCAAAGTGGATCAAATGGTTGAGGTTTTCTTTCAATTCCGACATCAATTTTGAAGATTAATCATGCACGATACATGGATAGAGTTTTAGTTTGATATGCATTGGCAAATTGATAAAAATGAGTTGGTATTTGCATGTTTTAGCTCACTTTTTCAGGGATTTTCAGTTCAGTTTGAGGTGCTCCATGGGTCAAGTATGAGTTGATCTCGACTTTGAGCCTAAGTTCACTCATTTTTGCATGAGTTTGAGCTTTTCTTTTGAAGATATTTATTTCTACTTGGATTTAGCCTTGGAGTTATCATCTGTACACAGAGATTGACTTTCAGTCTCATCTTCATGCCTTTGAGAGGCTTATTGTATAAAGTGAAGTGACTTAGTCATTTTTCTGGTAGTTCTTGTTTTTCAGCCTTTGCATTCTGCAAAGTGAATTATCATGTAACTCAGCTTTATTTACAGATTAATACAGTAGCAGGTTTACAGGTTTATTTGTGTCATTTTTCAAAGATTCCTTCAATTGCAGTGAAATCAAAAGTATGCCTTGTCATTATGTTGCTTTTATGAATGATTTGATGAATTTTTACTGTGTTTAAATATCAGAACCTTTAAAATCTTTGTCTCATTTATATTTTCATGTATTCAAATAGTAAAATCACAGGTCTAAGTTTGTGTAAATGAATAATATTCTTCTTTCCTGTGAAAACCATGTTTTCCTTCAAAGGTGATTTGTTCAAGCCTCCCTTAGAGTCATTTTTTTGGTCAAACTGTTAAGATCGACTTGTGTGGATAGTTTTCATGAAATTTATTGTGAATCATAGTTGCAGATCTTTATCAATTAGGTGTATCACCTTTCAATTTACAATTTCACATGCATTTAACAATAGTTCTTCTATCCTTTTTCCAGTAAGTTACCAGTTATTAATTTAAGAATCATATAGGAATCCGGCCTAGAATCTAGAGGTTCAATCTCACTATAGGTCACCTACAACCTGAGTTTGATCCAATGTTTCAACAGATTGCTGAATTTAATCATTCAAGCATTCGGGTGCAATCTGATTGACAACAATGACATAACTGAGAAGTGTATCTTTATTGGATATAGTGAGGAGTCTAAGGCATATAGGCTCTATAATCCCATCACCAAGAAGTATATTATCAATAGAGATGTTGAGTTCTAGGAAGAAGAGGCTTGGGATGGAAGCATAGATAAATCTATTGTAGAGGGATCTATATTATCTCATGGAGATGAGCAATTCATATAGGGTGGACAGTTGATTCCACATGTACATACACCTACTACAAGTACTCCTACAAGGAAATCACCAGAAGCTAGTTCATCACAAACCAGAACGCCCAAAACTCAAGAGCTTGGTGAAGCATCCAGTTATGGTGGACAACAAACATCAGGATCATATGTAAGTAATGAATCAAATCCCACATTGTCTACATTAAGGGATGGAATTAGAGGTCAGAAGACTAGAAGATTAAAAGAATTATATGAGTAGAATGAAGAGATAGATCAAGTTTCAAATCTTTCTTTGATTGCATATGATCCTATAAATTTTGAAAAAGCTATTAAAGAAGAATTTTGGGTAAAAGCTATGGATGAAGAGATTGATGCTATAGAGATAAATAACACTTGGGATCTTGTAGATTTTCCTAAAGATAAAAATAGTATAGGTGTTAAATGGGTTTATAAGACTAAGTTAAATGCTGAAGGTAAAGTTTAAAAGCATAAAGCAAGACTTGTAGCTTAGGGGTTCAGTCAACATCCCGACATTGATCATAATGAAATTTTTTCACTTGTAGCCAAACTTGATATAGTGAAGATGGTGTTAGCTATTGCGAAACAAAATAAATGGAAATTGTATCAGATGGATGTTAAGTCTACATTTTTAAATGGATTTTTGAAAGAAGAGGTTTATGTGAAACAACCTCTAGGATATGAAATTGATGGACAAGAAGATAAGGTCTATAGGTTAAAGAAAGCATTATATGGATTGAAACAAGCACCCAAAGTTTGGTACAATAGGATTGATGAATACCTGATCAACAAAGGATTCAACAAGAGTCCAAGTGAGCCAACTTTGTATACAAAGGTAAATCAGGATGGTAAAATTTTAATAGTTTTCTTGTATGTTGATGATATGATTTTCATTGGAGATCTCCCAATAGATGATTTTAAGATAGCCATGAAAACAAAGTTTGAGATGACTGATTTAGGGCTAATGAAATATTTTCTTGGCATTGAAATAACTCAATCTCAAGATGGTATCTTTATTTGTCAATCTAAGTATGAAAAAGATATATTGAGAAGGTTCAGGATGGAGAATTGTAAGCCAGCTATAATGTTCACCAATTGCAACTGGTACAAAAATCAGTAAGGAGGATCAAGGATCAAGTGCTGATTAGACCTTGTATAAGAGATTGGTAGGGAGTCTCATGTATTTGACATCAAGGCCAGATATAATGTTTGTTGTAAGTTTAATTTCCAGATTTATGTAGTCTCCGAAGAGCACCCATTGGCAAGTTGGAAAAAAGATTTGAAGTTTTCTGGAAATGTAGGCATCAAAACTGTGAAAACTCCATTTGCTTTTGATCTTGAAAAAATATCAAACAAGATGTTGGGGCTTTGAAAATAGACATGAAAGTAGATTAACATGGGGAAAATTTGAAATAAAAATTAGTTCACCATGAAAATAATCTGGCTCATAAATATTAGCCTTAAAAGTTGACCTCCTTGGCATATTTAAAAATATGCAGACAACAAACTTTTCCATAATCCTCCAACTTGATACTTCAAAACCCTGTCAAATTTGATAATAGGAGGCTGAAATTGAACATACACACTAGCATACGGTAGATGAACATGCTTGTAAAGTGATTTGGCATGAAACTGAACAAGATTTAAGTTATGATTTTCCAAAGTAGGCTACTAGGATAGATTTTATAGGTGCATTTCTGAGTGCTGCAATCAAATTTTCCATTATTGGCTCTTCAAAAAATTTAAAAAATTTGAAGGTTCCAATAGTTGCTTCGTCTGGGGATATATGCCCCTTGTGGGCATAGGAAGACTTTAGATCTCTGTGGAGGAAATTGAGTGTCTTACTCATTGGGTAGCAGAGTCAAACTCCTCCTATGCCTTGAACTGGTATAATTTGAGAAATCACACCACAACTGATGGCACAAGGCCATCAGAAAAGAAAAGCCTCTATATGCTTCTGTCATACACTTGGTTTTCATCACACTATACTAAATCCAATATGAAAATATTATTAAAATATGCTAGACTGAATCTATTAATATATTTCATCAATCTACCATACTCAATACTACCAATGTATTCTCCATTATTATGCATCTGGAAATCGGGTATAATCTAAATTTTTTTTATCATCATGCGACAAGAAGAATTCAAAACCACCTAACAATCTAGACCCATACTCTACATGATACTTTATTTCATCCAATTTGTTATCATTCGCCAAATGATGACTCTTCGCTTGACATCTAATATCTTCAATGTTGGTGCAAAGAATATTAGTACCATCTTCAACATCATATGTAGCTTGCACATATAGTTTTGATTTTGAATCTCTATTATCAAAATTATCAATTTGCAGATTTAACATATTTGAATCATCAATACCATAGGATTCAATAGAAGTATACATTTCTAGAGGACTGTCGCATTGAAATTCATGACCATTAAATGCCTCTATTTTATCAAAATATAATCTTGCATATAATCCTCCACTCTCATCAAGAAGTTAATCATCATTGTCACAAAAAGTGCCTTCATTGTCAAAGCAAATGTATGTTGAGCATGAAATTTTAGAATCATTCTTATGTGTATATTTCTAATATTCCATTGTCAACAAATTTGAAGTTTGTTCACTACTAAGTGAACATGGCTCTTCATTCACCTCATTTCTGATGTATTTTTCACCCTTTTGATCATCACAACAATACTCAGAATCATCAAGAAATGACAAATCAGATGCATTAATTTCATCGGTATAGTCATTTGCTTCACAAGTCGATACATCATCTTGATTATCTGAAAATGCTTCATCCTCATCATAGAATGGATTTGAATACACATGAAATTCATGTTACGAATACCTTGGAAAAGTATCATTTGATCTTCTTCTGGAATTTAATCATACAAGGGGTTTGAACAAATCTGAATTTTTTTTTCAGGTGTGTATATTTTTTCCTCACCAATTATGTTATCATGGCACTCAGCTATAAATTCACTGCCAAGTGGGATTGCTCCTTCACTTACCTCATTGTTGATGCATTCCTTAGGAATTGTGTCCTCAACAACATCTTCAATATTGTAATCATCCTCCAAGATGAAGAGTTGGATTTCCACCATTTCATTCAAATTTGGAATTCCACTTGCACATGTTTCCTCTATTGGTTGTATTGTTTGATTAGTTTCTCCATATTCATCAATGATATCACAATTGGATTCAACATTAATAGCATCCTCATACCTTTTCTCAGTTATGATACCAATCAATTCACACACTTGGTCTAGAGTAATTGGCCTCAATGACTCAGGCCAATAAACTAAATTAGGCTCATATATTCTCATGAACTACTCAATGAATACATATTAATTAGGCAAGGAATTAAAAGGTATTTTCATACAAATATCTGCCATTCTTTTGAACATAGCACATCCAGATTCTCCTTCACATCTCTTTAGGCTAAAAAATGCATCTAAAAGGGAGGAACTTTGACTTCTTTCTTGAATGTGCAAATACTCATCATTCTTTTCATCAAAATGTTGCATGAATTTTTCAAGTTGATTCCATGAAGTTATGAATGCATAGGAAAATTGGAAAACCAATAATTAGCAATACCTTCAAATGTTCTAAGAAAGAGTTTCATAATAACATCCTCTTCACTGGTTTGACAATCTACCATGAAATTAATGACTTGCTATAAGTGGACATCTGTTGATCCATATCCATCAAATTTTGGTAAACTATTTCTTACATCCATAGGGATGGGATGTGGGTAACCCTGAATGTTCCTAAAATCAAATGGATTCTATATTTCAATACTATTAAATAACCTCCTCTGAGAGTATAAATGTTGTTGATGTACTTCTTTCTATAGATTTTGATTGACATCTATAGGAGGGCTGATATTACTTTGCACGTTCTGATGAGAAGCTTGGTATTGATATTGCTTGGTATATTGATTATATTGATGATCTTGGTAGCTCACTAGTCTTTGACTAGGAGGGACATGACAAGTATTTGTTTGATTTGAGGCTTCTGGTACAAAAATGTTTTGTTGTATATAATGAGCACTACTTTGATTGCGAAGATTTACGGTTGTATCATGAGGCACTTGTGAAGTCAAAGTACCACTTGTATTCACATATCCACCTTAATTAGAGACTGGTATATACTGTGATGCATTTCAAGCAGTATCGACTGTTAATTGTAGCAACTTTTGTGCCAATTCATTATGTCGCCTTATCAACTCAATCCTTTCCTCTTCTTTTGTCAATTGTTCAATCTCTTCTCTTAGCTCATTTAATTCTCTTGTTGAAGTAGGGACATCATGGGCACCATAATTTGCATTGGGAAAATAAGAATTAGAATACATTCTTTAATAAGAAATATGCAACACCCTTTAATCTTTATTTTTGACTAGAAATATAGCTATTCTAGGATGTTTTTGCATTTTTCATCAGATTCTTCTTAACAAAGTTGCCACCTCTTTTAAAGAGGAATGAGTTTTGTTTTCTGGGTTTTTTCTTCATGTGGAGTCACTTATACCTTTTGAATCTTAAGTTTCCCAATGATGGTTACTTATATCCCAAACAAAGTTCTCAACTTGTTGGTGTAGACTTGGATGGGGAATGCAAATTACACAACTATGAATCCCTGGTTGTATTCTTATTGTGAAACTTCAATGACTCTTTTTAAGGTAGAATTATCTACTATTAGGTTTTCTTAAGTTTGTCCCCAGTAGATTCACCAATCTGTTGGTTCCCAAAATTGTAAATTGCAAATCTTAAGAGTATCCCAGGCTCTATGGTTAGGGTTAACAATGTTTTGGCCAACAAACAAAATCCACTAAGATGGTTGGAATTCCCTGCACTTCAGGACCTACTAGACCTAGGTGAGTGTACCTCAATTGCTTAATGAATGTAAACTCCTATGATTGGATTTTAAGTAGATTGAATTTATGGAAATTGAATCCTTCTTTTCTTTATCTACTCCAATATGGAATAAAGGTTTGAAATAGATAACTGAATATCTAAACTGACTAATGCTTCTAACTGTTAATCCTAAAAATTGAAAATTGGAAATGTATGAATGAAGTTTATGAAATGTTGTTTTAAATGAAATTGATCAGTGTCTTATCCTTTTGGGAAATGGAGTCAAGATGTATATAATGTATGTGTCCTACTCCTGGATACAATTCAAATTGTTTGGCACTTTTAGAAGTTTATGACTGACATAAGTGTGCAAGGATGCAATTATCAGGTTCTTCTCATCAATCCAAATGAATTTTTCCATATTACTGTGATTTAATTAAAAGAATTTAATCTTTACTTGAAGGAACCAGTTAAATGAAACACACAAGAACAACAAATGTTCCTTGATAAAAAAAAATTTGTTGGTAGTAAGTGTTTTTGTATTGCTGTAAAAAAATATTACATCATCTTCATTTTGCTTCATTTCAAGAAACCCCATCTTCTGCCCAGATAATTCAATGAACACTTAAACATGCAGAGTAGAACAAAAAAACCCTGTCCCCAAATGAAACTACTGCAAAATCTATCCAGATGCATATAAGCATGCAACACAACAAAAAACCCCATTCCTAGATTAGCACTTCTGTAAACCACTTCCACCCAACTACCACCTATTACATCCGTAATAATCCAACCTTATTTACAAAGTTCCTCCTACTACTTTGCATAAATAAAAAATAAATTATAAAAGTTTAAACATTTAAACAAAAGGATAAAAGAGTCCATTTTCTTTAGTTGGCACTACCTTGCATTGCCGTTGTTGTGACTTCAAGTTCAGGATCCATTTCTTCTGGTACTTTCTCTTCCTCTTCGACTGGCACTTCGCCTTCCTTTTAGCCTTCTCCTCACTTTTCAATTCCACTTTCGACTATTCTATTATCACCTCCAGCTCCATTAACTCAATAAAGAGTTCGAGAGCCTGCCACCCAAGATGGGCCTTCTCCCTGCATCTTGTTGTACCCCAAAATTAAAATTTTTTGTTACACTTAGACATTTTGAAGAAATGAGTAAAAGTCTTGTCAAATCAGTCAAAAAGGTCAAAATTTGGGTGTGCGTGTCTTCCATGGAGGGTTGAAACAAAAATTTCTCAATTTCTGACGATCTGGGGCTGCTAAGAGCAGCTTAACCTACAAAACCCAGATCTCAGTTTTTCATCCCTAAATTTTAGGAAAACTGCTATTTTTAGAAATTTTCTCGAAATAGTAAAGTTTTCTGGGTTTTTCTGGGTTTCTTCGAAGCGGATCTTGGCAAAATTTTCTAAAAAATAGAAAATTTCTAAAAATAGAAATTGGTCAGAGCGAGGTCAGAGGCCCGATTTTGATTGGCTCAAAATGTGTAAAGTGTCCGGTGGTCTGGTCGAATACTTAAAATGTCGGTTTGCCCTCTGGGTCTATTCCAACTTTTTCATGGCATATCTGGAGTTAGGGTCATCAATGGAGTCGATTGTTGCCCGGTGATCAATTTGACATTCAAATTTAGGCAAAGGTGGAAACAACGAACATGCGAAGAAGCGAGAAAGAGATTGGAATCATGAAAATTTTCTAAGTCACGAGGTGAATTGAAGCGGTTGAAGAAAGCCCACCTTTTTAGGGCATCAAATGTCAGAATTAGGGTTTGCGCCTCCAGTCAATGTTGTTCAATTCTCTGTCAGCTTCGCAACGAATTCAGCGGTGTAGTTATCAGATTACTCATTCATCCGGAATTCAGCGACGAACAGGGGAGATCCAAACTGATGTCAGAACGAGAGGAAATGAAAAATATCAAAATTTGACTAAGTGTTCAGATTTTGGGCGCCCCTGGTGAAGAGGGGCGCCCAGCTTTTTGAAGGGCCTAATTCAGCTGTTAGGGTTCAAGAATATGTTTGATCTTTTCCGATTATCCACCGGCCGTGATCTGTCTTTGTAAACCGCGTCCATTGTTTAACGATACGTAGATTGGTCGAAGGCGAAGGTGCAGAATGAAGGTTTCCAAACTGGAAGATGAAAATCGGTAAAAATGGCTAAATTATTTGAAAGTGAAACTGATTGAAGAAAGAAGATTTTAGGAAGGCAAGCGGATGAATTTGCGGTCGGAAACCTAGCGATGTTTTGTCTCCCGGTTGATCCGGCTTTCGGTGAGACCTTTCCGGCCATCAATGCGAGGTTCCTTGATCGCAATCTGAAGAGCTAAAAGTGGGGTCCGACACAGGCTGAGAACTAAAATTCAGAAGCAAAGTGGAAAATGCAAAAAAAAAAAAAAATAACCAACTCTGGTGAAAGTGGGCGCCCCCCTTGAAGAAGGGCGCCCAAACTTTTGGAAGCCTTAAAGTTACTTTTTGGCAGAAGTGTCTCCAGAAGACCCCTCTTCATTCTCCGTCAGCTTCGCAATGAGCACAACCGTCAGTCGATCCGATGCCTGAAGCTCCAAATTCGACGAGATCATTTGTAGAAGAGGAGTTAATGAAAAAATTGAAGATCAGAAAAATGGCTAACACTGTGAAAGTTCGGAGGCCCTCGAAGGAAAAGGCTCCCATGAATTCGAAGGTCAAAACGAAGTTTTTAGCCAAAGGCTCCTCCAGAACATCCTTCTCAGAATTAGTCAGGCTACGCGATGAATCATCCAGCTCGTTCATCGGATCAATCTGGAAGCCAGAGATCAAGGTCAAACCAAGGGTCAAAATTGAAGAAAAGTTGAAGACTTAAGGAAAATGGTTGAGACTGGTAAACTTGGGCGCCCCTAGTGAAGAAGGGCGCCCAAACTTTTGGAGGTTAAGATGAAGTCTTTAGACAAAGTTGTCTCCAGATGATCTCCTCAGAAACAATCAAGCTCCGTAATGGATCATTCTGCCGGATCACAACATTCACCGAGTTCCTGAAAATCGAGATTGAACAGAGGATGAAACTCAAGCAAAAAATTGAAAATAGTAAAGAAAATGGCTAAGTATGGAGAAGAAAAGCGCCCCAAGAGGAGATCAACACCCAAGAAGTCTTGCCTTAGCCAAATTTTCGAAATGTCAAAATTTCAAGTTGAAGGCAAATGTCCAAATTCAATGCACAAGAGGAGTTTAGGGTTTTGAAGATTAAAGCAAAAGAAAGCAAAGCAAAGACAAAACCCTAAGTCTATTTAACATCTTTCTTTTATGTTATTTTCATTATTTTTGCAGGTAGCATCCAGAGGAGAAAGTTGGAGCAGCAAGTTTGAAGAACTTTTGTGATTAAAGAATCCATAGTTGCTGGTTTTATCTCAGATTTTTCAGACCAGCAAGCATAAACCCTTGCTTTTTCATTCTTTTTGTTCCAGAAGATCAAATTTTTCAAGCAGAAGGCCAAGGCTTTCAATTTTTCAGTCATCTGGGTCTTTTGCCTCTATCTTCTGAAGAATTTTTTTAGGAACTTCATCAAGTTGCAGCAAGTGCTTTTATTTTGCATGTCAGTGAAAACCTCAGTGCATTCAAATTTCAACCATCTGGGTCCTTTCCAATCAGTCTTCTGAAGAAAACCCATATCGCAGCTTTTTCAAGAAAATTTCAAAACCTAAGGGTTGGCTGCTTTTTCGATCAAACGTCAGGGTTTTACAAATCTAATCAACTGGGTCCATTTCTAATTGTATTCTGAACAAAACCCAGGTGCCAGCTTTTTCGGTAAAAAATTGAAGAAATTAGGGTTTGCTGCTTTTTCAGTCAAAATTCAAGATTTTCAAAAACGAACGATCTGGGTTGTCTTGCAACAAAATTCTGAGCAAAACCCATATCTCAGAAAAATTTCCAAAAATTTGTCCGTTTGAAGGCTAAAAAATCAGCGTTCTAAAAATAGAAAGTTGCTCAAGACTTGTCTGAACATAGGCGAGTTTACAGTCATTCTTCAAGGTTTTCAATATGGAGTACACTCCCCTCAAGTTTAAGACCAAATCAGCACTATGTTAAAACTTCATCATCTCAGCTGAAGAACGAGAGAAGTGATACAGCAGCAGCGTACCGGTAAGAGCGTTGTAATACTCTTCTGTTGGAAACCAGGGGAAGTGTCAGAAGCATAAAGTTGCAGAACCGCCAAGTTATCAATTAGGCGAACTGCTATCTAAAGCGAAGTGCCTTTAAAGAGAACCTGCGCTTGAAGAAGTGAAAGATTCTCTCATACGGCGAAATCTTTGAGAATCGTAATATTGCCTTAGTTGGTATAGATGCAATCAACCGGACACAATTTCCACTTTCTAGCGATGAGATCGAAGCTTTAAAGTGCTAGCCTTTCTTCTAGAAGCTTTCTTTCCCCGCTTTTCTTCTATTCCTTGAATGATCCTTATCCATTCCTTTGAGGGTAGAAAGAAGATAAGATGTACAGTTGGCTTCCTTTTCCTCTCTAGGTTTTAGAGTTGTTACCTGTTCTCCTAGACTTAGTAATAAAGCCTGTTTCTGTCGAAAGTGCTCTAGATTGTGAAAGCAAGGGATTTTAGGGTTCCCTTTACTCCTCCCGCTTTGTCTATAAACAAGAGTCTTTTGCTCATTAGTTTCTGAACCATAAGTAGCATAACAAAACAGCCTATTTTGCCTTCTATTTGTTGGCTCCGTCGCTCAACTGTGTTGGGGATAAGAAAATTGCTGTTTCCCTCTTTAGCCAACAAGGAGTTAGTGTGATTATTGTTTCTATTGTGTAAGAGAAAGATTGCAAGCCTCTTTAGCTGCAATTTCTTGTTCCAGGCATGTTAGAAGCGAGTTTTGTTCCAGAAGTTTGAGTAATACAATCATGAGCCTCCTTTTCCTTGGTCCAAAATCCCAGCTCTATTTGTATATTTTATGATCTCACTCTCAGCCATTGAAGTGGTGATGTTTGCCAAGCGAAATTATTTGCTACCTGTCGGTGAATCATCCTTCCATTTCTAATTTCTCTTGCTCTGCGTATTACTTGAGAAGTTAGAAACGTCTCTAGCTTAAGTTAGTCGTAGTTGAAATTCTTAACTCAAAAAATCTCAGCTGCGGCGTTTGTGTTTTATAAACCTTGTGCTCTAGCTGATCAAAAAGATAGGCAACTTAGTTCTTAGTTTACTTTCTTTCAACACCATCAGCAAGAGGGAGCTTCCCCTCCTAATTTGAAGAGCAGTTTATCTATGCATAGCTGTCCGCTTCAAATACGCATTCTAGAGGTGCGAATTTAAACGCAACACATCTTGATGGTTTTAGTTTTTGGTCTAGTTTTTGATAGAATTTATGCCCGCTGTCATAGATGCTCGCTATGGACTTTAATGCTTGGTGCTAGGTACGTACAATGCTCTTTAACCATTGTGATACTCGATATTGCCCATTCTGCAAAATTCTGCCTTGATACGGGCATATTATGTGGGTTATCTTATACACTTTTCTCGTGATTACTTAACGTTTCTTAGAGGGAGAGCAGGGCAGCTACATGTGCGTACTAACCTTTGGCCTCAGACTTAGTCATGTTAAAGTTGGCGTTACGTCTCCGCCATGTACCATAACGCCCAGCCGGAGTAACGCTTCAAGTCAAAGTTGAAACTCCATAACAAAGGATTTTAACCAACGTGAACCGGCCTTCGTGAAAATCAGTCGATCGAGAATGCATGGGCGTTACTGTTGTGTTGGATCTACGCTTGACTTACATATCTGACCAGATTCCATGCATGCGTAACGACTGTCGCACCACTTTCCCCTATTTTCCATAAAATGGCATCCTCCCAATCGTGGAGTTGACTGCCTTGTTTAGCTGTAGTATAAATAATAATTTGATGCTCCTTCTTCAGGAGGTTGCATTATTTTGCATTGTACTCTCATTTTTCCAGTGATACAGATACATTATTCTTTGTATGCATGATTTACAGTGAATCAAACAAAGTTATGAGTTTGAGCATCTGAGTTCTTGTTATTTTAGAGGATACTTATCCAAGGGGCCCCACTTGGTGAGTAATCTGTCTTCTTAGTTTAGCATTATTTTAGTATTACTTGTTGTTTGATACCTAGTTAGAAATCTGGCATCGACTGTTCCTGCAACCAAAGCAAACAAAGTAGTTTCCTGTTTGTCACCTAGATCTTTATTCCTACACACATTTCAGCATAAGCATAGTTGTTGGTTGATATTCAACATTCGTTTTATTTCCTTTCAAGCAATTTACTTTCAGCAGCGTGTTTCTTAGCTATAGCGTGCAATGACTACTTGAGCCCCTAGTGCACATACAATGCTAACCCATTTCAAGTTCACGTCCCTAGGTTGACAAGTTAAATGCACCTTCATGATGATTGAATGGCTATTCAAGGTAGAAATCCAGTCTTTGAATCATGGTTGTAAAGGCTTAGTTGTGAAATCATTGTAGGAGGCCAACACATCTTGCCTTGTATTGACTTTCTGGCCACCGGATAAAAAACATATAGCCATCCGACCCAAAGAGTTTGGCTATTTCTTCATCAACAATCCCTTCACTAATGTCTACCCCGACCCCAGGGATAAAACACTCTAGAATGGATTCTATGCGACCCAGAAAGTCCTCGTGGATGATTAACTCCATCACCTTGCGGATCGTCTCCACTGTTTCACCCAAATCTAATCCCCATGCCGCAATCAAGGAATAGACATCCATATTGGTTATCTAGGCCTCAAATTTCCAAAGTCCCTTCCTAAAATCATTCTAACACATTGCCTCAAACGGCCATCATTCTAACCCATTAGCCTCTTGTCTGAGGAATCACCATAAAAGGGTCTGAGCTGCCTACAGGAGTGGAAAGTAAAGTTGTATTTCATTGAAGCTCTGCAAAACTAACGCTGAAATGATCTTTGCTCTAATGTTTTACCTTCCACACCACCCACACCACAAATGCATATCGATTACTTCTCCAAGACAAGGGCCAAATAGTAAATACTCCTTGGAGTTCTCATTTCTAATGAATGTAGTTAGTACTATCGAGCCACCAATTTCCTTCCCCGTGCTTTGCCTGTCATGTCCAACCTGCCTCAAAAAACCTTCATTCACCTTCATTAAATGCATTGTCCTTTACGGTGGTGCCAGTTAATCTGTTAAATCAATTTCATTAAAATCCTCTATCACCAAATCTCTAATCCCCTTAAAAGTTAGACCCCATTTTAATAAAATGTCAGCTTCCATGTTACCCAGTCTTCTAATATGGCTTACACAAAAAGTCTCACACGATGCTAACTCTTCCCTTATCATTTCAATGTCATTCTAAAGATGCCACACACTTATATTTCCTTTTATCACCGCCTTAATAATGATTAACAAGTCCCCCTGCAGATGGATCTTAGATGCTCCTAGCCTTTTCCCACACTTAATTTCCAGAAGAGCTACTGTTGCTTCAGCTTCATTGTTTGTCCCATCCATTATTTTCTTCGCCCCTAACACTACAACATTCCCCTTCCAGTCCTTGATTATAAAGCCTGCCCTTGAAGGGCCTAGGTTCCCCTTTGAGGCTCCATCGAAGTTTAACTTCCACTAGGCTTCTTGAGGTTTCTCCCATTTTACTTCCAAAAGTTCCTTTGCAGTTGGATTAGCCCAACTCATCCCCTGAACGGGAAAATGTGCCTTGATAAATTGAATATATACGTGATACACCAATTTAAATAATAAGGAAAAATCAACCTTGGAGACAACAAGATAATATTCATCGATTAAATCAACAAACAATTGACACCAAAACTTGGACACCAAATTATAATTTCTCCTCCATTAATCTACTTCAAATAGATTTTACAATAATATCAGAAGTCTTATTTTTATCTCCTATATGCTATTTTTATCTACCCTACTCCCTAACTATCTAATGAATTTTCAAAATGTGGGCTTGGTTTCCCTTTTATAGATAAGGGGAGTGACAAGCTTTAGACCCTTACAACTTTTCAATTATCCATCTAGTGCAACACTTCATTAAATTGATTTCCTTTGGAAAATTTAAATATTTTAATTTTATCTTCTTTTAACTAAAAGAGGGGTACAAATTTATTCAATCCAAAAAAGAGTAGTACAAAGCAAGGGAATTACACATCCCTATCAATCTCCACTAATTGGTCCAACTTTTGTGACAAATCTAGGGGTAATTGGCTCTTGTCTAGAACATTCCAATCATGCAAATGA